>JAEAOA010000170.1:0-315000 GCA_016746295.1 Potamilus streckersoni
AAAAAAAATGTTCAAGTTGTATGTATGTATGTATGTATGTATGTATGTATGTATGTATGTATGTATGTATGTATGTATGTATGTATGTATGTATGTATGTATGTATGTATGTATGTATGTATGTATGTATGTATGTATGTATGTATGTATGTATGTACATACGTATGTACGCATGCATGCCTTAATTTCCTCTTCAAAAGAGATTTCATAGTTTTGTTTTAATTATTACATAATAGCAACAGGAACATTAAAGTGACATTAATGAATATGCCACACACCAAACATGGTATTACAAGTACAATCAATGTACACAAAATACAAATACAAGTACACAAGTACAATGGTTGAACTTAGTCCTTGGTCTTATTAACATCGCGGCCATCATTAAAAGCAAGGGTAAAACCCGAAAATGTCTTCAAAACTATGGGGAGGGGGGTGCCAAAAATATCCAGCGATTTGGGCATCGTATGAGGTACACCATATACATAAAAATATCTGCAGTATACTGTATATTTCATCTGAAATATTGTTATTGTAAACTTTTAACGTGTATTAAACATGAAGATAATATATACATAAAAAGTTATAAGGTTCACCTGGATAACGACATATGTACAAGGAATTATTATGAAAAGTTTGTTATCATAACCTTCTTCTCATTCCCTGCTATGAGAAGGAATTACTAGTAACTTTAAGAGATGATTTGCCCAAGATGTATATGTGTGTGTGTATGTGTGTGTGTGTGTGTGTGTGTGTCAGAGAGAGAGGGAGAGAGAAAGAAAGAAAGAAAGAAAGAAAGAAAGAAAGAAAGAAAGAAAGAAAGAAAGAAAGAAAGAAAGAAAGACAGACAGACAGACAGACAGAAAGAAAGAAGGTTGAGGGTATAAAACATATTACAGGTACAGCAGGAGGTATTTGATCCATCCTTTCTTTTCCTGTATACCTAGACCCTATGACCTTTACAACACTATATTATTAAAAATTTTATCTGAACATATTCGCTAAGTAAGGGGACTCTATACTTCAGTGTGCTATATAAAAAGGAAGACATACATAATTGTTTTCATTCAAGAAAAAATCTAGACAAAGATTTTTTTTCATCATATATAACACATCGATAAAAGTAATTGTTAAATGTGACAGATTTATTCAGTGCAGATATGACCTGGATCTCATCTTTCACCACAACATTTTGAATAACTGAAACCTTTTTCTTTAAATCATAAAACGTTTGAGAAAGAGTTTTGAATATAAGATTCGACGCCAGTCTATGAAAACTGATACTGCAAATGTAATTGTTATTTGTGATTGGTTAAATGACAATCTCCTACTCATGCTCAGGATTTTCATTATCCTAAGGCCCAGACTTTGAATTCATCAAAGTATCTAGTCTGAGCCTGAAAATTGACTCGAAATTTCGAACTCGTGTCTTGAAGGCTAGTTTATTCAGCATCAAGAAAATATCATCACTAGGTACAGGGCACATATATAACAGGAATAAAAAATGCTTACAAATGTTGCATTTTCTGACCGTAGTTGTACTTGCATGAAATATCTGAAAATGTTTGTGCAAGAGACCTTTTAGGACATGCCCAATCAAATCGGTTTGCATTGTCATTGTTCGGAAAACCCAACAGGTTGAAGTAGTAAACATGTTAGTTTCTGTTTAAACGAGAGTCTTTGTGGTTGGACCTCACGTTTTGTAAATTTCGGTATGAAATGACCCTCCACTTAAACTGCTTTGTGACAAGATTGAGTGATCACTGGTGTAATGAAAACGTGATCAAATGCAGTTAAATGTGTCAAATATGTATGCTATTGCTAGATATAAAGAAGTTACTTTTTTAAATTAGTAAGTATAACTTTGTGTCATCACTTCTTGATATCACTACACTCTAATTTAACGCACTCAGACATATCTGCATGATACTGAAGTCCCTGTTTGTTTCTCTGTCTTTTCCTGGAGAGCTGCTAACTAGTGACGAAAGTTCTTTAATCGTTTATTAAAAAATGAGCATACTTTAAAAAAATTAAGTTAGTAATTAATTATGTTTTAAATATAAAACATTATTTTATGTGTAAAGACCACTTTTAGTTCATCTTTATGTATTATTTTAAACACTTAAAAAATTAAATCTATGAAATGTCGCCATTTTCGGTAAGAGAGTACACCTTGGTTGTTTGGTGTTTGTTTTATTTGGGAGTTTTGTTGAATTTTGTTTAAAGTAGCATATCTCCAAAAGTTAAAATTGTACTTTCTGATCTCACAATAAATTAAGCTAAAGGCAGCGTATGACTTGTGTTTACTGAAGATGAAATAAAAATGGTTTCTGAGATGATCCATTGACCGTTTCCGAAAATACAAAATTGTATGCATATTAGTGACCCTATTACTGACTTATATAATTTGGAATCAAGACTCAAGAAAAGCATCATAAACTAATTTTTATCTTGATTTAAATTTTTAAAAGATAAGTACACTGCTGAGAAGAACTTGATGCCTTAAAAGCCATGATTGTGACACTATAATATTCTTTGGAATTAACCAGACTAATGGACCCAATGTCTTTCTTATATTCACTTTGTGTGTCATAATGAATGGATAAATAAAACTCTTATTGATAAATATAGTCAAAAAATGTATGAGTTTGTAAATTTTGTTAAGACAGACGAATATTGAATTTCTCCAGTTATGATATCCGTGTTTTAAAACATTGCCTTGATTTCATCAAATTGGAATAGGCGAACTACCCGCATGTGTCCTCATTGAAATGTTATACTGCCCTAAGGACAAAAACAAATGCATTATATTAACAAGTTTACGGTTATGTTTTGCTTGCATCCAGTTAATTAAGTATGAAAAAAATTAAAAATATGACACTATATGATAAATTAAGACGTGTTGAAGAACAATTGCAATAAGAAATGTATACAAGGGGAAAAAGGAAAAGCTATATTTTTCAGTATTGGATTCGTTGTCCCTGAATTTGTGCAAGTGGTACCTGGGCTGGCGGGAGCTCCCGGATTCCCCTTTCAGCATGTTTCGCATATCAAATCAAAGTCACACTTGGTTGCTTTAATGCCAACATATTCTTGACCAAGTGGCCAAAAGCTTCGGTATCTGTGTGATTGTCCTAGGTAGCATTCGATGAAATATTGTGCCATCCTTGACTGAAAGAAATCTCTTGGAGCCTTATATGCGTAACAGCAGAATCATTTATATCACATCTTCTAGAGCCACCTTCCAAACTAGAGTATTAGTCAATACAATTCACATTGTTAAAACGATAGGTAGATGATATTGCCACAAGCATTTCGCGGTTACCGGCAGTGGATATGCCACAAGCATTTCGCGTCAATAGCAGTAGATATGCCTACAATGGCATAAAGACAGCAAAAATCCTCGACCCAAGCTTCTTTTGTGCAAGAATGCGTTTCGTTCCTAAGCACATTTATTGACATAACAGATAATAATGTGCTAGACGCTTTTTTTAGCAAACTCAACTAAATGTTGTATAACTTTACTGGCATAGAGCGTCTTAAAGAAAGCTTCGGTTATGTTTGGGAAATTAAGTTCTAAGCCAGCAATATCAAACAAAGACCTCAGTAGAAGGAGTAGTGACAACCTTTGATGGCCAAGAACAGTTCTTTCAAATATCGAAGATCTGACTGTTGAAGATGATAAAATATTAGCATGACATATTCCATTTTGCTAGAAACAAGCTAGATTAAATTCTTGAGGTAGTCTCTACATGATTTCAAGCGAGACGTTGTTACCCAGAATATTTTGAATAAGGAGAATATCAGATGTCTGTGCCGCTGTTTATATGATCGTTGTATCCTGCGATTCTAATGCAACCAGCTCGATATCTATAATCTTGCTTCTATCGGCCGGAATAACTTCTCGAGCTTTGAAAAGTCGTCCTCATGGTTTAGTTGGTCGCGTATCCGTTTTGAACCATGCCGCTCGAATGAACTGAACGTTTTAGCGAGGATGGGGCCTATATGCTCGAGTTATATCCATGCACTAGAAGGATCCAGTTCTACCCAAACTTTAGTGTTTAGGTGCAGGTCTGTTTTGATTTGAAACTGACCCCACTGGTAAGGTACGTACTTCAATAACGACCTTTATTTTGTTGTCCTCATCAAACTCTGCAATGCGTTTCTCCATTCCCTTGCGGGTGGAGGTGGGATTCAGTTCTTTTATGAACAACGTAGACAAAACATACGGCTTTGTTAAATCTTCATATATTCTAAATTAATTACCAGGTGTTTGTTGGTTTGTCTGACAATCTCATTAATTTAGGATGAATTTTAGGAAATGAATAAAGCTATATTGCTAGGTAATATCTGCCGTCATCATGTTATTTTGATTACTTTCGCCTGTTGTGTAGCGAGCGTTCTGATTCGTTGCTATACACTGCATCGAGGAAGGCGAGTATAAAAGAAGTACGCAACTGTGCCTAGCACGGCAGTTTAACCCGATTTCTTAACGTTCCGCTAGCGATTTCTGTTTCGAGCTCTAGTTGCACCTTCTGAACACCAACCATGACTCAGTTCTTGTATAGAAGAAACACAATAATGAGATGGTATGATAATTAGGAGGCAATATTTTAAACAAAGAGGTAGGTGTGTTTATCTCCAGAGGATATGATGGATACAGTGAACCCTCAATGTAGTTGTTTATACACTTTCGAAACTGCTTTTTATATCTTACTTCATAGAGCATGCACCTTTGGGAATATATATATATATATATATATATATATATATATATATATATATATATATATATATATATATATATATATATATATATATATATATATATATATAGTAGACTCTCGATTATCCGCAGTAATGGTGGAGAGAGCTAGCGCGGATAATCAAAAACAGAGAATAAACCAAAGTGCATATATACTATCCAGATAAAGTGGCATACAATTAACTTAGTTATTTTTTTCGCCGTAATATCCTACTTATGTTTACCTTTTGTGATGCAGGCCAATGTTCTTCATTACTAATATCCTAATGTCGTAACACGAAAATAAATAATTAAATTTAATACAATTATATTGAACATTAAAATAAAGAAAGATGAATAAATGAACAAACAAAAACAACGAATGTTTAGGAAAAGTAGTCTTTTATTGATTTCTGTTTTAATGACATAGCTTCTTTCTTCTTTATGGTTGCTCTCAATCTGCATAATACCAATTTATCTGAGAGCAGAGAATCACTTTGTTGCTCCAGATACTCTAGCAAACCCTCAGTCCATTGAAGAGCAGATGAATTGTTTATCCTTGTTTCAGGAATAAGTCCCATGTCTTCGTCGTCACTCTCATCAGAATCTGTTGTCTGTCATTGTGCACTTTTAATGATTTCACTGTCGGACAAAACCTCACACCCTAGATCGTCACAATCAACATTAAACCATTCTAAAATATTTCCACTATCAACTTCCTTACCACCCTCTATACTCTGTAAAATGGCGGCTAATTCAGAAGTCGAAATCTCTTCTTCATAGAAACTATTGCAGTCGACAGTTTCAACTTCAGGAAATATTTTTTCCATGATTTACTAATTGTGGTTGGCTTTATGGAATCCCAGGCATGTGCAACTTCGTAGATAGCATCCAGCAATGATACTGTTTTCGAAAAAGATTTTAAATCATTGCCTTCTTCCACTAACTTCTGCAGAAGTCGTCCTCTATATAGCCTCTTCATAGCAGAAATCACCCCTTGATCTATTGGCTGGATTAGCGCGGTTACATTAGGTGGCAAAAAATGTGTTATTATTTTACCGTCAGCAGACTGCAAAACCGCTTCATTTTGGATAGCTTGTAGCATTGTCTAATAAAAGAATGGCTTTCTCTGGCAAACCTTTCGATCTCAGATGCTCGCGAACTTGTGATACAAAGTTTTCATGGAATCGTGTTTTAAAAATTGTGGCATCCATCCAGGCTTTCTTCTGATTAAAATATGTCAGAAGACATTTCCAAATTAGGCCAGTTTCATCAGCATTATAAATTTGTACAAGAGTCACCTGTTTCTCTTCTATGAACTTTTGAAAATCATTTTGAAACTCATTTGCAACTGTTTCATTGTTGCTTAATTTTTCCCCATGTATAGAAATCTCATGTATTCCATGCCGCTGTTTGAATCGCGTCAGCCATCCCGAGGATGCATTGAAATCACCTTCCATTCCTAATGCATCAAAGTATAGTTTTGCCTGTTTTGCGCAGATAATTCCTGAAACAGGAATGTTTTGTGCCCTTTGTTGGTTAAACCATTTCAACATCGCTTTATCAAGCTCATCATAAGTTGACAGTTTCATTGTTTTTCTGCTTGATATGCCACTTGATGAATCAGAATTACTGGCGTAGTTAATCAATTTATTTTTTATTTTTTTCGGAGATCGCCAACTGTTGTTTCACCTATACCATATTGTAAAGCTAAGTTTTTGGTAGAAACGTCTTGCTCAAGTTTCTTAATTATGTCGAGGTTTTGGTTAAGTGTTAAAACTACGCGCTTCCTTTTCCGCTCCATTATCCTCTTTCCAACACAAAAACTTAAATACAGTATTTTTGGACACAACTGAAGTAGCCTACTGTACTGATAACAACTGAAGAAAGTTCTGTTCTTTTAACAGAACTTCTTCCCCCACTACCAAAAAGAAGGCGTTAACATCCGCAATTTCCTTGGGACAGGAAATAAAGCCCTATTATAAAATTATGTAAGTAACTCTCGCCGGGAACCAGTCGTAAGCCCGAGTCGTCGTTAAACAGGTCGGTCGACTTCCTGTATAAAATTTTCGATTTTGAAATCGTCTCATAACTCCCCATCTTTTTAAGTTATTCTTTAAAAATACATTGCCGCGGTTAAGCCGCAAAGCGGTTAAACCGCGCGGGGATAATCGAGAGTCTACTGTATATATGTATGTATGTATATATATATATATATATATATATATATATATATATATATATATATATATATATATATATATATATATATATATATATATATATATATATATATATATGTATATATATATATATATATATATATATATATATATATATATATATATATATATATATATATATATATAAAGAGAGAGAGAGAGAGATAGATAGATAGATAGATAGATAGATAGATAGATAGATAGATAGATAGATAGATAGATAGATAGATAGATAGATAGATAGATAGATAGATATCTTCCATGTGCTTTCGTAAGCAAACTTTGAGTGCATCTTATCACCACTGTTTTGATGATACAGCTTATATGATGTAAATCTTAAGCGCATATCCCATTCTCTAAAGAAGACACCTTCTATTTAAAGCCATATAATGGATATAACATCATCTATGTTGGCCTTAGAATACTGGGATTAGAAGATCTCTATTTAACAAATTATTCAATTATTCCTTTGTAATTTTCTTAACAAATTATTCAATTAGTCCTTTGTAATTTTCTTAACAAATTATTCAATTATTCCTTTGTAATTTTCTTAACAAATTATTCAATTAGTCCTTTGTGAATTTCTTAACAAATTATTCAATTATTCCTTTGTACTTTTCTTAACAAATTATTTAATTAGTCCTTTGTAATTTTCTTAACAATTTATTCAATTATTCCTTTGTAATTTTCTTTACATCTACATGTTGTCATTTTTAATTGTGCTTAAATATGTTTATTTACAGAACTGAATCATACCTCTCTGTATTAGCATCTGATATCCGCCATAATAAACTTACATTTCTGTTGACAGTTTCTGTGTCGTTGTCTTTTTTCTTTTGACAAGAATTAGGAGACCCACAAACATGTAACTGCCAAAGTAGACCCGGACCGGCGTGTTTTTAAAATATTATTTTAATTCCATTCATTTTTCTTCTGGTCGCCACTGGTCTAAGAACGGGTTTCCCTATGTTATTCTGCCTCATTCGCTAATGTGATTGGTGTGGTTTCGTCTTCCTAAAATATTACATTGTCTTTACGACCTCTCATAATAGTCGTTTTATTGTCTTCAATCGTGATTTGACTCCACAACAGAGGACAGATCAACAAAGTCTCAACAAGTCTTAACATATTAACGGAAGGAAACGTGAACTATAACAGCACTAAAGTTGGAAAAGCATGTTTCAATAGGGAAATAAGCTCAACCCATTTAGCAACCCACGAATGCGCAAGATGAAAACTCGTACAAAACACTTTAGTTGAGATTAATAAGCGAAGCAACCGAGATCAAAACCAAACACTTTATGCCCGGTTTCCACGCCTCGACAAAAACTTTCTTTATGTCTGCCACTACTAGGCTAGAATTCTGAATTACTCTGAACAGTGGCGCAAAACGTACAGTTGTGGGAACCACAGGTGCACCCGTTGTCAAAAAGATCGGAGTAACGCCTGAGAGGATGAAAGTGGACAGTGCCGATGCTTGGAACTTCTACAAGAATCTCTTACTGACCGACAAAAGGCAGAATAATGCATCCTATTTAACTATGCAAAGCACAATCACTTAGGTTATGCGTGCAGGTGCTGAAAATATATTTTTCCAAAACGTGCTTCTTAAAAAGGAGAGCTATAGCATGCCACTCCTGCGCAAAAAGTAACCAGTATCCAACTAGTTTGTCCACACCCTGAAAATTTAACATGGTGTCGTCAGGTTTTGTATGCCACCAGCCACGCTATACCACCTGGGACCTCAATGTTTATACAAAAACTACTAAGAGTTAAGCACTCAACCAACATCCGGGAAATGGAGGTTTGTGTAACACTGATTTTGTGAAGATACAATATGGTTCCTTCAGAAACAAACAACTTGCATAACATTACTCAGGCTAATCCCGGTGTATACTGTGTCAAATCAACACAAGAACGGCAGTGTCACCGCTTATATAGCCTGGTCCTTTCTCGTGCATCAAAATAATAAATAGGACAGTCTCTTGACCTGTCTGGCTAATCTGGGGAATATGATGATTGCTTTGCTGGGGTCATTTCTTCTCGGACTACACACAACAGTAGTAAGCAACTAGCGGGTGACTTGGAAATGGATCCGGATTTCTTTGTCAGCGTTATAAATCACCTTTACTAGGATATTGACAGTTGGAATGACATATAGGCATGTCGACTTTAAGAAGAAAACAAAACAAGAAATTAAAAGCACGACCAACGATGGGTCCAGTTTCGCATCCGATGATAATGCGTCAGCAGAATCGAATGCGCAAACCACTCAATAATTGACACAGGTCATCAAAGTTAAACACCCAAAAAGAGTTGCTGCCTGTTAAAAATACTTGCCGAGTTGGGGGAGAAAACGTAGACAGCCGACACGCACAGCACTCAGCTGTTATGTTCTTTGGGGCGTTTGACTTTATTAATCTTATTATATTTACATAATCCGACAAGCCTTTGTCACGCATGCGCCTTTGCCAAATATGTAAATTAAAGCGCAACCTCAAAAATTATTGTATGGGGACAAGCAAGCAATGCGGTTCCTCAGAATCTATTGGAGAATCGTCTGACCCGTTTTGAATGGGAAAGAAACATGTCCACATATAATTTTGCCAGATTGTTTACCCCCCCCCCCACCCACTGTATGCCAGGGACCTTAGAAGCATCGTTTATCACATAGTGATTCCTGACAGACTCAAACAGTTTTTTCATAAGTGTTAAAACAAAATCTTATCAAGACAAAAGCTGGCAAACTGAGTTAACTCGAACTTAAGGAAGGTGCACAGTGCCATAGCCAAAGTGTCGCTGAGCCTGTAGACGCACGACGTGCTAATTAAACAAGGCACTATTCCAGCTCATATCATTATGTCAGTTTATGACCACAGTTGTTATCATGGTCAGCGGAGCTGTAATCAACGCCCAAGCTTTTATCTACTAACTATCAACTCTTCATGAAAAATTTAAATGATGCCGACATCTAACATATTAGTTATAATAAGCCCCTGAAGTAATTCAGAGCTGCTTAGGTCTGGTACTGCCGAACACGCGCCAAGCTTCTAGATGTCATTAATACAAAACAGCAGAACGCATATATCCTATTTATAGATGCCGATGTAATTATATATTTATCGATGCCGATGTAATTATGCGCGAGTAGTACCCAGTAGTATCCAGTCACCTACGGAGAAACACACGACGACTCGTAGATTGCCTAAATGTTCCGACTACCACGCACTCTTACCCAAGCATACAATATATAAGATAATTTTGGTCGGTCACGGATGGGTGGTGGTAAATGGTTGGGGTGGCAATTTGCAGTAGGCTCTATTGTCTGTAGATATTAATAAATGCTGTTGGTGTTGCATGGAACAAACCACAACATTTATGTGGCTTATGGTTGTTCCAACATACTACGGACCTAATGGTGGGCGCCACTTCGCAAGCGTTGCAGAAAGGGTTCGTTTGTCGTCAAATCTTTTCGCGTCAGTTTTCGCTAAAGCTGACGTTAGCTTTGTTCTTGTTGCATCTGCGTGCTTGCGCTAGCCATTTGTGCATGTGACGTCCAGACTGGTATCGGTACGGCTTGCAGTTTGTAAGCCTTAAACCTTCTGGATAGTCATTACAAGGTGAACGTGTCGACAGCAACGGGGTTCTCAATCCAGCGAGCGTCCATCGACCACTAAGGGGCACATCATTTGATGGGTCCTACACGCATTTATCCGTTGTTTTCACGTGACGTCACAAAACTTGTGTACTTCCATATCCGCCATTTTGAGTCTCAAACCAGTACTTAACAACATTGTTATTCTGATATAATTATCAAGGTAAGTCTCATATTGTGCGTAAGGATATAATAATACGTCACATTCTGTTCTGCATATCAACCGCATGTGACCAGAGGCTTGACTTTCCCCGTTTTCTTTAAGTGAAACATTAAAATTTGAATCATCTTTGTTATTCTTTCATAAACAAATAGATCAATCAGTAAAAAGACGCATAACCAAATCGATACATAAACGTATAGAAACATGTAATGATTCTCAATTTACATTGGCTAAAATCAATCATTTAGTTATAGTTCAAGTTTTAAAAAAAGCAATAGCTCATATATAATTTCATATTTCTTAAAACATTTCAAGAATAATCGGTTATGACGTCCTGTACAATGTCATGTTCCGTTAGGCAAATGTTTCGATTTAATACACTGAAGATGAAACTTCTTTGAACGGTTATCGCTTCCGTTCAATATCATCCTATGTCCATCATAACCACCATATTTGACCGTACTGACTAAAATTGTTTTTTCAGCTGTCTTTGGCACAAGCACATGTTTTCGTGAAACTTATTTATTCATTAAAGTTCTTGCACAATACACACAATACGACCTTTTATTTCCATAATTGTTATTGTATCCCGAAGATAATTGTTCGGAAATACTCTTTTACGGTGACAAGCTCAGTGACATCATACAAAATATTGAAAACGTTGATATTGTCTGTTTATATAGAAAAGCCTGCAGTTATATTTGATAGCAATATGTTCGATTACGGTTCAGCTTCACTTTTCTGTCTTTCGATATAAACCATGGAACTTCCAGTTGTATTTTTATTTTCGTGCTATAGAGGCACATAATTTCAGGTTAAATCTATGTATCATTTCGATTAACTATACATCCTTTAGCGACAATTAAATGAGATTTTATCTTAAATGTGCGTGATAACCTGTATTGATAAAGGTTTGTTAGAGAATCAAAATGGCTGCGTAAGGTACGCGCACTTTGCATTGTGGGTATTTGCGTACACGATCGTGAAGTCTGTGAAAACAACCCATATGGCCAAGCAATCTCTCCTTGTCACCCCGACTGAGCGAAATGGCTACGCAGCCCATACAAGAATTCATACGCATTACAGGTGCGCTATCGTACGTTCATATCCGTTCAATGTCTATGGTGCCTTTTAGATGCCTTTGTGTCGAGAACCAGCGTTCGAGCACGCTTCGCTAACTATGTGAAACCGATCGATCCTCGTAAATATTGAGTGATTCTCTGCCTCATCGTGATAGTGGTCGCAACCAATTGCTTTAAAAAGGAATGTAAAAAAGGAGGGATGTTAGACTAGTATCACTGTCTATACATAGCTTGCAGACCAGGGCTCATTATTCTACTTAAGTGAATTGCTGCAGCTGTGTCGCTTTTATTTTTCTGAATCTAAGACTAGGCATAGCCGATTGCGGTAAGTGTGCTCTTACAACCGTGTTTTTTCTGGCTCAGCTCATCAAAGAACACTAAGTCAACATGATATGTGCCAGGTAGTTTCACTGTGGGCGCCAACTGTTTCGACTATATTTTGCCGTGGGACTGTGATCTGGTAGCGTATGCAGGTAATCTGCTTATTGTCCTTCCCGTGGCTTTGGGTAGTTCACGCATTTGTAGTCCTGTAAAACCACCAATTGTCCGGTCATTCGGCTGAGTTGTCAGTGGTTGCGGGCTCTCAAATAAGCTTCCGATGATCTGACGGGATAGGCCCATGGAGTCGACAACACAAGCGAGATGACCACAAACACATTATTTCGATAGCCTTTCTGGAACTAGTTTAACGTTTCCAGTTTTAATTCTTTTTCCGGTGTTTAATTATTCACATCAAAGATTATTGTCAAAACCCACCTATGACTACATTAATAATAAAGATAAGTTCTGCTTATCTGTTCTTTTAGTCCAAAATATTGGCAATGTTTGAATTAGTTGTCTTTGACTGCATAACCAATGTGTAATACAATCTGTACACATCATTTTGACTGCTATCTAATTTATACATTGGACCTCTCAGCATATGACTCGAATTCAATTTGACAGGGTCAGCCATAGATTATTACAAAAAGGCGGACACGTCATTTATCAAATACTTTCGACAGGTATGACTAATTACTGCTGAATAGCAGCAAGCAAAATGTTTGCAGAATTTTCGTCCAAAAAAAACAAACAACCAATACAAGAATTTGGTTAAGTTGATATAAGAAGTAGTAAAACATTTCGTATTTAAATGATTTTTGCCTTTAAAAAAAAACAACGTGCGTGATTTCCCAATTTCACGCCTGCCATATTCACAGTTTAGGAGATTTTTGAGACTCAAATAGTATGTTTTAAAGTCCCAAAGGGAGTCAGTGCGCATGACTAAAATATGAAACGTCGTCCAATTGAGCATAGAAATCACATGGCGAATAACAACCCTTTCAAGCGCATTGGAGTCAGCAAGGGATCACGTGTGTCAGGGATTGATTAAGATAAATGCAATAAACTGACGACGAACAGTGCGAAACTAGTATCTAAGTAGCCTGAGTGTTTTTGACTCCTAATGAGTCTTTTTCAAGTCCATATACAAAACATATACAAAACAAATAAACATAAATTGCGTTGTATTTGTTAAACTCTACATGGCAGTCTCTACCTGAGTTAAACAAGTCTATACAGGCTGGTTGAGACAATGTATATATATATATATATATATATATATATATATATATATATATATATATATATATATATATATACGTTTTAAACGTATATATATATATATATATATATATATATATATATACGTTTTAAACGTATATATATATATATATATATATATATATATATATATATATATATATATATATATATATATATATATATACATTGTCTCAACCAGCCTGTATAGACTTGTTTAACTCAGGTAGAGACTGCCATGTAGAGTTTAACAAATACAACGTAATTTATGTTTATTTGTTTTGTATATGTTTTGTATATGGACTTGAAAAAGACTCATTAGGAGTCAAAAACACTCAGGCTACTTAGATACTAGTTTCGCACTGTTCGTCGTCAGTTTATTGCATTTATCTTAATCAATCCCTGACACACGTGATCCCTTGCTGACTCCAATGCGCTTGAAAGGGTTGTTATTCGCCATGTGATTTCTATGCTCAATTGGACGACGTTTCATATTTTAGTCATGCGCACTGACTCCCTTTGGGACTTTAAAACATACTATTTGAGTCTCAAAAATCTCCTAAACTGTGAATATGGCAGGCGTGAAATTGGGAAATCACGCACGTTGTTTTTTTTAAAGGCAAAAATCATTTAAATACGAAATGTTTTACTACTTCTTATATCAACTTAACCAAATTCTTGTATTGGTTGTTTGTTTTTTTTGGACGAAAATTCTGCAAACATTTTGCTTGCTGCTATTCAGCAGTAATTAGTCATACCTGTCGAAAGTATTTGATAAATGACGTGTCCGCCTTTTTGTAATAATCTATGGCTGACCCTGTCAAATTGAATTCGAGTCATATGCTGAGAGGTCCAATGTATAAATTAGATAGCAGTCAAAATGATGTGTACAGATTGTATTACACATTGGTTATGCAGTCAAAGACAACTAATTCAAACATTGCCAATATTTTGGACTAAAAGAACAGATAAGCAGAACTTATCTTTATTATTAATGTAGTCATAGGTGGGTTTTGACAATAATCTTTGATGTGAATAATTAAACACCGGAAAAAGAATTAAAACTTGAAACGTTAAACTAGTTCCAGAAAGGCTATCGAAATAATGTGTTTGTGGTCATCTCGCTTGTGTTGTCGACTCCATGGGCCTATCCCGTCAGATCATCGGAAGCTTATTTGAGAGCCCGCAACCACTGACAACTCAGCCGAATGACCGGACAATTGGTGGTTTTACAGGACTACAAATGCGTGAACTACCCAAAGCCACGGGAAGGACAATAAGCAGATTACCTGCATACGCTACCAGATCACAGTCCCACGGCAAAATATAGTCGAAACAGTTGGCGCCCACAGTGAAACTACCTGGCACATATCATGTTGACTTAGTGTTCTTTGATGAGCTGAGCCAGAAAAAACACGGTTGTAAGAGCACACTTTCCGCAATCGGCTATGCCTAGTCTTAGATTCGGAAAAATAAAAGCGACACAGCTGCAGCAATTCACTTAAGTAGAATAATGAGCCCTGGTCTGCAAGCTATGTATAGACAGTGATACTAGTCTAACATCCCTCCTTTTTTACATTCCTTTTTAAAGCAATTGGTTGCGACCACTATCACGATGAGGCAGAGAATCACTCAATATTTACGAGGATCGATCGGTTTCACATAGTTAGCGAAGCGTGCTCGAACGCTGGTTCTCGACACAAAGGCATCTAAAAGGCACCATAGACATTGAACGGATATGAACGTACGATAGCGCACCTGTAATGCGTATGAATTCTTGTATGGGCTGCGTAGCCATTTCGCTCAGTCGGGGTGACAAGGAGAGATTGCTTGGCCATATGGGTTGTTTTCACAGACTTCACGATCGTGTACGCAAATACCCACAATGCAAAGTGCGCGTACCTTACGCAGCCATTTTGATTCTCTAACAAACCTTTATCAATACAGGTTATCACGCACATTTAAGATAAAATCTCATTTAATTGTCGCTAAAGGATGTATAGTTAATCGAAATGATACATAGATTTAACCTGAAATTATGTGCCTCTATAGCACGAAAATAAAAATACAACTGGAAGTTCCATGGTTTATATCGAAAGACAGAAAAGTGAAGCTGAACCGTAATCGAACATATTGCTATCAAATATAACTGCAGGCTTTTCTATATAAACAGACAATATCAACGTTTTCAATATTTTGTATGATGTCACTGAGCTTGTCACCGTAAAAGAGTATTTCCGAACAATTATCTTCGGGATACAATAACAATTATGGAAATAAAAGGTCGTATTGTGTGTATTGTGCAAGAACTTTAATGAATAAATAAGTTTCACGAAAACATGTGCTCGTGCCAAAGACAGCTGAAAAAACAATTTTAGTCAGTACGGTCAAATATGGTGGTTATGATGGACATAGGATGATATTGAACGGAAGCGATAACCGTTCAAAGAAGTTTCATCTTCAGTGTATTAAATCGAAACATTTGCCTAACGGAACATGACATTGTACAGGACGTCATAACCGATTATTCTTGAAATGTTTTAAGAAATATGAAATTATATATGAGCTATTGCTTTTTTTAAAACTTGAACTATAACTAAATGATTGATTTTAGCCAATGTAAATTGAGAATCATTACATGTTTCTATACGTTTATGTATCGATTTGGTTATGCGTCTTTTTATTGATTGATCTATTTGTTTATGAAAGAATAACAAAGATGATTCAAATTTTAATGTTTCACTTAAAGAAAACGGGGAAAGTCAAGCCTCTGGTCACATGCGGTTGATATGCAGAACAGAATGTGACGTATTATTATATCCTTACGCACAATATGAGACTTACCTTGATAATTATATCAGAATAACAATGTTGTTAAGTACTGGTTTGAGACTCAAAATGGCGGATATGGAAGTACTCCTGTAGAGACGGCCATGTAGAGTTTAGCAAACACAACGTTTTTTTATGTTTATTATTATAATCATAAATTATAAATTGTAAAATTTATCTATAGAATGGACACGTCGGGCTTTCCAACTTACAACTTACAACTGAAGTTGTATAGAAGTCTTTGGAAATATGGGGTAAACTTATGACTTCTAGCGGGATTCGAGCCAGGGTTTTGACACCGCTCGATCAAGCAAAGCACCCTGGCTTGTAACAATATATAGGTCTGACCATATCACTAGGACAAGTGGAGGAGGAGCATAAAATCCTCAAGTGTAACGGGGGATTTACAAGTTACACAGCAGTAATAAACGTCTCTGTCCACCTATCACTTTATCAACACAAAGCTCTGCTCATTGCTTTCTGTCAGTCAATCTATTTCATGGATAAAATTATACTGTCAGTTAATAGTTGGAATTTGAACAGGATTAAGATAACAAATATTAATAGAGAACTAATCTGAATGGTTAGTTCAGGGTGTCCAATATAGTATATTCGTGTGTTGCTCCAGTTTCGACGGACTTCATACATACCAGAAAGAGTTATGTTGTTACATTCGTGTCGTGTTCCAGTTTCGAACGACTTCATACATACCAGAAAGAGTTATGTTGTTACATTCGTGTCGTGTTCCAGTTTCGACGGACTTCATACATACCAGAAAGAGTTATGTTGTTACATTCGTGTCGTGTTCCAGTTTCGACGGACTTCATACATACCAGAAAGAGTTATGTTGTTACATTCGTCTCGTGTTCCAGTTTCGAACGATTTCATACATACCAGAAAGAGTTATGTTGTTACATTCGTGTCGTGTTCCAGTTTCGACGGACTTCATACATACCAGAAAGAGTTATGTTGTTACATTAGTGTCGTGTTCCAGTTTCGACGGACTTCATACATACCAGAAAGAGTTATGTTGTTACATTCGTGTCGTGTTCCAGTTAGGACGGACTTCATACATACCAGAAAGAGTTATGTTGTTATATTCGTGTCGTGTTCCAGTTTCGACGGACTTCATGCATACCAGAAAGAGTTATGTTGTTACATTAGTGTCGTGTTCCAGTTTCGACGGACTTCATACATACCAGAAAGAGTTATGTTGTTACATTCGTGTCGTGTTCCAGTTTGGACGGACTTCATACATACCAGAAAGAGTTATGTTGTTATATTCGTGTCGTGTTCCAGTTTCGACGGACTTCATACATACCAGAAAGAGTTGTGTTGTTATATTCGTGTCGTGTTCCAGTTTCGACAGACATCATGCATAACAGAAAGAGTTATGTTGTTTACAGTATTTACAAAGAATTAAATGCAACAAAAAGTGCTTTAATAACACTTTTTCAACCCATGCTAGCGAGAATATCATTTGTACTCACAGTGGATATATTTTTAAATATTGATTTTTATTTGCGAGATACCGTCGTACGTCGTATAGTTAACCTGGATACAATACAATCTTGGTCAATTTGCACCTTGTAACGTCATGCGTATATGGGAGATGCTTACAAGAAATCGTGTGATATTTTCGTCTCTTTTCTGATTTGACATAAAGATATACTCTACAGTAAGGACGCATACGCAAACGGGCATCCACTACATGGGTATATTTTTTCGTGGGTATATTTTTCTCTTTAACAAATTTATTTCATTTTATTTTCAAATAAGTGTACGTTTATCATTGTTTTACCTCGCGTGGGAGACACAAATTCAACATAAAATTAATCCTTTTCTTATTTGTATGAAAAATAAAAATAATAAAAGTAACTTGAAAAACTGCTCAACATTACTCTCTCTCTCTCTCTCTCTCTCTCTCTCTCTCTCTCTCTCTCTCTCTCTCTCTCTCTCTCTCTCTCTCTCTCTCTCTCTCTCTCTCGTGTAACTGATTGTGTATTGTATGCAGCAGTGTTACAACGTGAAGCCTAAATTAAATATATTTGTTTCGATATCACATGACACTTCCCTTAGAAAAATGCGTAAATATTCTGTAAAATATTCTCTGTTAAGTTTTATTGTTTAATAAATGAATATTGATAATTTTACCGGAAGTCTTAAATTGACGATGTCGTTGTGCAGATGCATATATTTTTAGCATAAAAATGTATAGAAATATTTTAATTCGAATAAGCAAGATATGTCTGCTTGTGTATTCTCTCTCTCTTTCTCTCTCTCATATATATATATATATATATATATTTATATATATATTTATATATATATATATATATATATATATATATATATATATATATATATATATATATATATATATATATATATGTATGTATATATGTATATATATATATATATATATATATATATATATATATATATATAAAGAATACAAAACATATGGCGAATAACAACCCTCTCAAGCGTACTGGACACCCCAAGGGATCACGTTTGTCAGGTATTAATTAAAATAGCTGCAATAAACTGAAGACGAACAGTACGAATCTTGTTAGTTGCTAGTTTCGTACTGTTCGTCGTCAGTTTATTGCATATATATATATATATATATATATATATATATATATATATATATATATATATATATATATATATATATATATATATATGTATATATGTATATATATATATATATATATATATATATATATATATATATATATATATATATATATATATATACCTTAACGTATGATTATTTTCTTTGAAAGAATATCAGTTTTATTTAAATTTAGGTGGTTTTTTTATTCTAAAACCTATTCCTAAGACGTATGTAACAGAGTATCTACTTTTTGATTTAAGAAAAATAAATTTGTTCAACCTAGTGTTAAGTTGAGCCAAATTGTCTTTCGAGTTGAACCAAATTGACTAATCTGGCATTAATGATACTATTTTCCCATCCCCTCACTCTTTTCTATCTCACAGCTTGAATTCACTTTTTTCTGGTAAACAGAGTCTTTTTGGAAAAGAAAGAATCTTTTTCCTCATCATAACTCTTTTGGTTACATCCATATGCAACACAGTGCATCTTATCTGTTTTACAAAAGCACGATCGTAAGATATATCACAAAGACATTTACGTTGGGAAGTTAAAGACTTAAATGGTTAGGTTGATTAGAATGTACGTCATATCCGTGTTTGGCACGTGGAAACTACCGATTATTTGCGTAGATTGCCGAATAATTTTTTTCATCTATAAAAGTGGATTTTAAGCCTAATTAAGCATTTTTATGGTAAGCAAACATAACAAATGCGTTTTATTTTTTGATCAATAATATCACACATTTGTGCAATATAGGTGGCCGAAGACCTTTAAGACATTTTAAATAGAATAGTTTGAGTATTTTAGTTGCTTTTTAAAGATTGCTGAAAATCGTGGGGTTTTTTTTATAAAAAAAAGACACCGTGTCCAGAGGCTTGGGAGTTCAGAAATAATGAATTTTAGTACCTAATTTAACTGTCAGATTTGCACGACTTCGTCAATCAAAGGCTTTTCCAATAATTTCCAAGTGATCATTCCAGGTATCATCGTAGATAATGACATCATCGATGATCATTCCAGGTATCATCGTAGATAATGACATCATCGACGTAGGCATCACGGTTTTTGATTTCCAAATGTTGTGTCACATTGAGATTTGGAAGTACTCGTATGAGACTGAAACGACTTTTACAAAATAAAAACTTTTGAGAGAAAGACTTTTTGAAAATGACACTTTAAGAGTCAAAGAATAATCATCTGCTATTCGAGCAGCATTTTCAAAGTTTCCACCATTTGCTCATCAAGACATGTGTTGACATCAGTCCTGTTGATGAAATTCTTGAACACTTCAATTACTAAGAGTTGTCGGAGGTTTTTGTGATATTTATTAACTTTCTTGCATGAGAACCACCTATCAAATAGTTGTTTTTTTCCTTGCAAACTTCGACATGTTTTTATCCACTTTCTCTTTTACGATTCCTTAACTTTTGTCTATTTGCCTCAGGTATCAATTCAACCCTTCGAGTTATTTTCCTTAAACATATTAATCCGCATTCTGTTTTACTGATTTTGAGGTGGTGATTTAAAGAGGTTATTTTAGTCAATAAGTATACTTTATAATAACAAAGTATAATTCTCTCTTAGCCATCTCAAATCTTCAGCAATTTTCTCAGAGTGAAGAAAGTATTAATCTAATTCTTTTTCTCTGTAAAGGGGTATTAACCTAATATGTTTGGTAACATCAAAACCTATACTTGTGTATAAATGAGTGGGGTTGTGCTCTGTCTGCCAGTTCTAATTTTCCATTCCTCTCTCTCTCTCTCTCTCTCTCTCTCTCTCTCTCTCTCTCTCTCTCTCTCTCTCTCTCTCTCTCTCTCTCTCTCTCTCTCTCTCTCTCTCTCTCTTTTTCGTTTTCCTATTTCTAACTTTGAATCCCCATCATTTCTTTATGAAGTTTCAGAAGCTTTATCAACAGCTGTACGATCAGCTTTTTTTGTAATCCTTTAAGAATCAAATCCACAGTACTATCATCCAAATTTTTCCTTTTCCCTCCAAATACTGAATCAAATCAAAATATTGTCTCCTTGTTTGTTAAAGATGATTTCGCTTCAGAATGATAAAGGTGTCTGGCAAGCTAAAGTCAGTTGGTATCAGCTGCTGACATAAATTTATTGAGTGCGCGACATTCGCTGATCCAACCCAACTTAAATTTTCGTAGCAATTTTTACCGCTGGGAATGCTTTTGAATGACACAAAATTTAGTGAAAAAGTAAAAGTAGCTATTTGAAGTGTCTTAATCAGTTTAAGACTTCTCTGAACTACATTTATGTCAATCTACATACATAACGCTGTGAATGTGAGTATAGATAGAGTCCTTATGAACTCTGTATGAGTTTGTCGATCAGGTATTTCTCGAGGAGATATCTTCAAGAACTCAGCCTGATTATTGGATGTTGCAAGGATATGACTGACAATTTAATGAACAAGCAATAAATAATGTCGTAATCTAAGACATCTTTTAAAATATTGGGTATTATTGGTGTATCGATCCAATCTGAAGTACCTACCTTGGTTTATTAGCATTTAGTGGAATGCTACGGATAGAAATAGTGAGGATCGATGTAGGTAAACTTTGTGATAGACTGGTTTGAAAATCTTTTGGCAAAGAATTTGAATAGCTATTAACATACTTTCCGCTCTCATGGAATTAATCTTTCATAACTCGGTTAGTTTTTGTTTTGAATTCTTATTTTTTTTATTCTTTTTCATTTTGCTATTTCTGTACGAAATTTCAGCAAAATCTGTAATCCGTTTTAAAGTCTATGCATTTTCTGTTGTAGTCATCCTCTAAGTGTCTGGGAATCAAATATGGCAGCCATGGTTAACTTGGATATCCACCTTGAATTCCTGGTAGCTATTGTTATCGCTTCCATCAATCTGTTCGATACATAGCACGTGGCTATACCCATAAATAGGTGAGGGTCATTTTAAGTTATTCATGAGAGGAATCACAAATGCAGACGATGCAGTGGGTTGTCTGGTTTAAACGAACATATTCATGTACGAAATTTAAAAAAAAAAAAAAAAAAAAAAAAAACATGTGTCTTCCGTTTTAGGCATATTTATTGTTTACGGACATTTCCCAAGTTGTTGAGAATCAAATACCAAAACCATTGGTTAACCATCATCTTCATTTATTGATAGCTATCATTATCGCTTCCATCAATCTGTTTTATATATATATATATATATATATATATATATATATATATATATATATATATATATATATATATATATATATATATATATATATATATATATATATATATATAGCACGAAAGTACGTCGATACAAGTGTGAGAGGGGCATTTCAGGTTATACATGAGCGGGATCACAAATGCAGACGACAAAGTGGTTTGTTTGATTTAAACGAATATATTTCTATTTTTAGCATAATATTTTAACAAATTTGAAAGTGTCATTTGTCCCATTCATGTGTTCTGTTATATCTAAAACAATAAGGTACTGATTTGACGCCGCAGTTTGTCATATAAAAGAGTTAAATTGGACTGAATATGCAAAAGTCCAGTCCAACTGCAAGTAACATAGCCCCTGATATGCCGTCGCATGATGTGCCAGAAGTCGGTGGTCTATGTTGCTTACTCTACTTATTTTTCCGAACAAACTTCAGAGACACAGATCTGTCAGCGCATACTGTGACGGTAGATCTTCTTCTGTGAATTTGCAGTTAGACTCGGAGTATAAGCGAGTATAAACACTATATGGCACATCGGCTCTTATGCATATTCAAACAGACATGGCTTTTCTTTACCACTTAAAACGATTTTAAATAAGTCCCCTCAGCGGTTTTATTGAAATAGCCAGAGCGATGTCTGACGGTGTTGTTTTTTGTAGAAAAAGGGTAGCACAAACCTAAATCATGTAGCCTGGAGAAACTAATTTCATATGCTTCAATGCAACATAGTCAGCCTTTAAGAATTCTTTTTTTTATGGATGTATTTCATATTTGACATAGTTTATGTAACATTCTGTTCGTATGTTGTGTTGTTGCTTTGATTGTGTTTTATTTCTTTATTCTTTTATCGCCTGTTTTGAACCATGATGTATAGCAATTCTGCATATATCGCCCAAACACAGCAATAATTCTTTATTTTATTGAATCAGAAAAGGCATGGAAACACCTTACAAAGATAACAGTCTCAATTAAGGGTGTACCGAATGCCATTCGTATAGGAACAAAAAAGCAGTCTCAATCCCGTGTTCCCTGTTTTGTCTGATTAAATATAATATACAATATTAGAGGGAGACATTAAAAGTTGTTCACCCGCAGTAAGCCATCGTTCACTCTGGGTTCGCTCTAGTGCAGTCTTCCTTACAGAGGGTGCAAACATAACAAGGCCAACACATGTCCAGTAGTCCATGGGCTTCGAGGGGGGGGTCATATTATTCTGCAGTCACTTAAACGTCTTAATACCACATCAAATAATATCATTATTTAAAACTGAAACCCCACGTTGAGACTTTAGTAGTAAACTATGAGTAGCAAACCTATAAGGGTATATGCGTTTTTGTGTTTAAATTTGAAGAGACAACTAAATTAAATTTATAAAACTATGGGTTTAAGTCGCCTATAAAGATATTATGACTTCTTAAAGACCGGCAGATGTAAGGTGAAGTTGTTTGCATATGCAACATGCACAATGCAGAGAATGTTACCATATCTCTGTTTCTTTCTTGTACTCTGGTGTAAAATTTTCTTTGGATATTATACTTGTAGAAATTGCACATAATCTGAACACAAAGTTAATCAAAATGAATGTTGCCACATGCTCAAAAAAAACTCAGTTTGAATTAGTCTAAAATACAATATGTTTAGAAGATACTGATGAGTGAAAACGAATTTTGACAGACTAGACAGTGACATCTCCTGATGGCACAACGAATAACTTATAAAATCATACAAAACGTAGAAAACGTGAAAATGACAAATCAAAAGTAGCAGTTTTTTATATACATGCACATCTGAAGTAATGTCAAGCTGCATAAATATGTAACCCAAATTACACCCATCGATCATAGACCAAATAATTGGAATTTGAATTACTTTTAACAATACCTAAGATATACACGTGTGTGTGTGTTTAGATTCATACATACATACATACATGCATGCATACATACATACATACATACATACATACATACATACATACATACATACATACATACATACATACATACATAGATACATACATACATACATACATACATACATACATACATACATACATACATACATACATACATACATACATACATACATACATACATACATACATACATACACTCTTTCCACAAAGACGACGATTATAATATGCAAAAGTTGTGTTTGAGGTCTTCATTAATACGAAAGAAGAATAGGAGATGAAGATGATGGCGGTGATGATAATGAAGACAATAACGATAACTGCAATGGTTGGTTTGTTAATCATCTGTATATTCAGATTTTTTATTTTATACATTTTTAAAAGATTTAAAGTTTATCATATGCTTTTGGGGAAGAAAAATGTTCGGGATTTTCGGTTGTAATGATTACCCAACTCATTTTTTGTCACGTATACATTACAAAACCTTTTTAAACAAGGACCAAAATATCATATAAACCTTATAGAGAAGAGACCGAGAGACGGGTGTTTGCTACTGATTATGTAAAACACATCGGACAGAAACATTTTCACATCTGACCTATCGTGAAAATTTGCCCAAGTGTAGTAAAGCAGAAAGGTTAGTCATCAAACTGGCCTATCATCAAACACTACACAGGCGTCATAAACTAAATCTGTGTACACGGGTATTGTGGCATAATAACACATACGACTAAGAGCTTCGTAACAGATGAGGAAGTGACACTGTAATATTGACAATGCTAAGCTGAGGATAGAAGAAGTTTCGATTGTATAAATTAAGAACAGTCTCTTTATCCGAATATCGAGAGGATTGCGCCATGGGACGAGCGGTGGGTCTACATGCCGATGTATTGAGCCTTGTAACAATTCAGTTTTTAATTATCCCAGGTGAGTGAACTTGCTCTCGGGTAGATTAATGTATATACATATACGTGTAATCGATGTGAAACAGGTGCGGCGTTGAAAACTCTCTATACATATATTTATCTCACAAGATTTAATGCAGTATAAATCATAATGAGCAAACATAACACCAGACTGAAAAATATACAGTCAGGTAATTGAATCTCCCTTCTTTGCTTACCTTCAGATGCCAACACATTTGACATTGTTTTACGTCACATCAACCGCTCAAGAGGCCAGGTGGTAGAGCGTTTGCCTTGGATGCGGGATGTTGTAGGTTTATTTATTATTGCATTTATACTGAAACAGACACCTTCCACATTGACATGAAAGATGACACAGCTAATATTGTGTTTTTGTTTCTTTTTGTTTTTGGTTTTTGCTTCAGTCGATATTCAAAGTTCTGATAAGTGCAATAAAGTCTGTGTCAAAGGTACAAGACTTTTTGCTTTGCAAAAACAAAACCCAGAAGAAAAAAAAATGTTTTCCTGTCGGGACGACATTTTATTTTTTTTATGTAGCTAACTGTTTGAGACTGTGTCACAGTCGCACTTTCTGAAGAGCCACGACAGTTTGGAGCATTGGGTTGTAAAATATGGAATAATTTGATCTTGGTATTGTTCGTTATTAACGCCGGAGCTAATTAGAAATCAATCATTGCCAGATTGCGTGGCAGAGTATGATTGTTTGGGTTCATAATCACTTTATAATTTTCTAAGTATTAATACATACTGAGTCTTTTTTATTGTGATTAAATCTTTAAGTATAAAAGTCAGGGCTGACACTATCACTAATTATTTATTCAGACCTTGGTATTGGTGAATGTGTTTGACGTCGATGTCATCTGTCAATATTTGAAGATGATTGGTGGAGGATTAACATACAAACACATGCAAGGATACAAGGAACTCAGTAATGTATTTCATTTGATCTCTTTTGAATAATTAAACGACGTGTGGGTTTTCAAAATCCAAACCATTTTCCGAAAGAGCTCCAATTTTCTTTTTCTTCTCCACCGTTTCTGGCATATTGTATTCACTTGTCTTCAGTTTTACACGAGTAATGGGGACAAAATGCTAAGCTTTGGTGGAATATCGACGGCTAACAAAGATAGGATGTCTAGTTTGTTCTTGGACATTACCTTTTTTCAGTACACCAATCATCACGCTTTGGTAAATGTAAAGCTTCCTTCAAGATTTGTTATTTCCGTGAGCTAGACATAATTGTAAAAATTTTCCATAACATCGTTGTAAAATGTCTACGTCAAATAGGTAATAGTTCAACTTTTCTTCATGAAAGTCAAACGAGTCTATCGAGTGAGTTTGATACCATGTATAGAATATTTTCAGTAATTCTGTGTGCATGTCGCCTCCAGGCAAAAACAGGAGCACAATGTGCTGATTAGTTTCGGTATTATGAAAAGTAGCCTTTAGTCATTTCTATCATTAAAAACGTTTCAGGCATTCTACTTAAAACCAAGGCTAGCTAAATTATTCATGGAATCATTAAACTATATGTTTCCTACTATCATGTAAAGAGTTTGGTTCTTCTCATGATCGGTGTTGAAAATTCGTTGTTTTGAATGATAATTCTAAAGAACTGTCCATCATAATTAAAAACACTGTGAGCCACGACATTAGTGTATCAATGACAGTTTACATAACGCTGGACGTTTTCTTCGCTTGAACGTTTGTCGATGTTGTGTATAATCCATTCGGTAAAATCAGCAAGAGTGCGAGGGCCGCTTAATATCCTCTCTCGTCCTCTTGGAATTTTACTAATCTTTGGACATCGACAGATTAATGCATACATTTACCACAAGCATGATAAACTGCACAAATATTGAGGATGTTCAGTCCAGTCTATGGTGAACATTCAAAATCAAAAATATAAAAATTCACTCGTATCTCTTGCTCCAATCGTCTTTGAATGATACCTCGAAATAATTGTATTATCTTGGAATCTAACTCTGATGTTTGCAGAGAACAATTTGGTCACAAAACGGAATATTTTTTTCATGAAGTCATCCATGAATTTTAGTTATTCGTTCGAACAAGATGTCCACAAATGGAACACACTCTCAATAATCTATATGCACTATTCTAATGCTGGAATTGTTTTTTGTGATGTTTGTTGGACTGACGAATGTTTGCTTGCAAGTAGAGAAACGAATTCTTTCTTTTTCGTCATAAATGCAATGTATGGAAACTAACATCCACGACATTTCCCTGCACAATGATTATGATGATCATACTGGTAAATACATGGTCACACTTCAAGCAAATGACCATTGACATCCAAAAAATCCTGCAATGATTGTAATGGCATTGAAATGAGTATGCTGAACGTGTTTTCCATCAGGTAAATTGGTTCATTAAAACACGATAACTCGGCGAACTCCTTTTACGGCATATTATTAAAATCTAACAAATTGACAACACGTCTTGAAGTTCTGCATTTCAGGAACTCCACATACGATCTTATAGAAATGCTCTCTTGCTACAAAATGAAGTTCAGCTTCTTTCCGTTGTTGGGGTCTGTCCGATTCTGTGATGTTTTTCCATGACCTTTTCAATGATGCTGTGATAGATTTCTCGGCATACCGTATAGCCACTACGACAGCACGGCTAAGCACGTTTGCTCTTGATGGTTATCAGTCTGAGCTACATTCTACTTAGTTTATCCTCCACTGAAATTTTGCATCGGCCGCTAACTCCTGTACGTGAAACGTGCATCGTGTGAACAGTTGATTTTCCATCAATGATGAAAAACTTGTCGTTTGATTGTTGGACGAGATCTTCACACACCCACATATCTTATAACGTAATGATTTTAAGTTCAGTTTGATTTGGCAATCACTGCGTAGAATTTATTTTCTAAGAGTTATAGCGGACATAAAAAGGACCCTTTGAGTTTCTAAGTAACAAAAATACCTAATGGACTTGACATCATAAACTGTAACTGTCTCAATCCTTTTTCATGACCAAGTCCTACTCCTGCTGCCATGGCAGTGGTAGTAGTAAATGTTGCTGCTGTTGCTCTGCTGTCTCAGTCATGGTAAATGTCTATGTAGTCATACAAGACTAAAAAATCTCTGGTCGTAAAGGCCCGTTTCTCTTAGGTTGGTCTCTAGAAGTCACATTCGTTTCTTTCAGATGTTTCAACTCTAACAAAATGTTTTCAAACAGAAGCAGACTAGCCGTTTAGTTGTCACTCTGTTTCTTTGCTGGCGGTTAAAAGGTCGCCACCTCTCTTCATTTTATTCTCGCTTTCTCTTTCTTATTCCGTTTACTGTTCTTGTTCAACAAATACCGGTTCTTCATCCTGACCTCAAAAATGACTCAGAACCGCTTATTTTTATTTATTTAATTCTGAATTCACTATAGACTGCAAATGATGGAGAAGGAATTGAAAGTTAAGATATGGGAGACATCAGCCATCATTCCCAGCATGCTGTTTAATCCGGATTTCCTGGTGTATTGTCAAGGTATCATGGGCTAGTATCATGCTTACAGGTACAACTGAATATGGTAGATATGAACCTGTCTGGAGACAGAAGGGTGGCTAAAGTGTGTCAAGGTTTGCGGAAAAGAACGGTTTAGTGATGTGGTATGTGCTAACCCTCATTCGGCAAACAATCCCAATGTCCCATTTCAGGGCCACCCAGATTTCTAAAAAGGAGAAATATTACTCAAAATTATTTCCAATCCATGTACAGTATGGTTTTTTTGTATGTCTCTGTATGTGTGTATGATCAAAGCCCATCTAAAATCCAAACAAAAGTTTTTATCCTCTTTGTAGTTGTTGTGTGTTAGTAAACACTCCTACCGTACCCCTGCTTTCATGAGATATGTTGTTTTTTATATAGTTTTTCCATCTTTTTTACATACTACTTTTATTCTTTTCGTCGGATAATGTATGAGATGTATTCGAACAATACAGTAGTGTTTATGATAGTAATAAAAAGTGGATGTTGGATACTATCAAAATATTTTAACACTAGCAATTTTGAGATCATACAATTTTCAAATATGGAAATAAGCCCCATTATAAACTATTTCATAATGTTAAATTCTCGTAGAGGGCTGTGCATTCAGTTCAATGTACGGCGTACTATTATTTCTCCTCCTACCGCTTTATATTTATAGCCTCAATATTAAAACTCCGTTCAGGGCTCAAGTGTCGACAACATGTAAATCTACGCAATAATATTATTTCCCCATATTCTCTCAAGTATTTAGGTCAGCAGTTGCTAACATTGTAACGATGTTTATAGTAGTAACTTTATAGCTTCAGTACTAAATGCCCTCAAGTGACCCTCACATGTATACTTACGGCGTAATGTTAAATTGCCCACTAAAGTTCTCAGGTAGCCCGTATAACTACCGACATACCCAATTACCGAAAAACAGAAGTAATGAGAAAAAAATGAACACACCGAAAATGAGCTAATTGCAACCTAAAATGTATGTAAAGAAAAAAAAACATTTATATTGTTAGATGTTTAATATTAAAAATTATGAAATATTTTATTTAGTCCTTCTCAACGTGTTGACATTGGGGCGCTCCATCAGACTTTTCACCTCGTCTACTTTCAATTTTTTAAGCATTTTGGAACTTCAAAAGTATGTGTCCGAAGTAAAACATATCTAATAACCAAACATTTATTATAAAAAAAATGAGCAAAAATGAACGACTTAATAGAAAATAATTAAAATGAGCCAAGAATGAACAAATCGCAACCGACAATAAAATCAGCTGAAAATTTTTAAAAATATATAGTAATATAAAAATTTAAGCATGACCTAAGAGTGCTTGGATGATACGTACTGTGTTGTGAGAAGGAGTGCTTTTTGATGGGGTGGGGGTTGTTATTGTTTATTTTTAAGGTATTGGGAAATGTCAGAATTGAGTATCCTATGAAGCAGTGTTTAAGGATGTGTGTAAATGTATCTGGTGAAATGCCCCTGGTTCATCATGGTTGCATGCCCCTGTCTGATTAAATATACTTTTAAATCCTGTTTTCAAGGACGCTACAGCTATCTGCTTAAGAAGGCCACATAATTACCGACGTAAACTTACATCACTCACTGAATAAAGAAATGTGCACATTTTGTCATATTTATAAGAAAGCTAATCCGTACACCACACCCAACACCTACACCATGTCGAACAGCTTTACATATTATTTTTTATTATATTGAATTACATTACTGCAATTGAAACTTCACGTGAAAACATTATCACAACATGGAAACCAAAAGGCAAGGTTTTACCCGATTGTAAGTCGTGTAAAGTGGCGTCACTAGGGGAGAGGGGGTGTGGACCGCACCGGGTGACACCAAAAAAATCTGTCAATAAAATTTTTGAATTTTTCTACAGGAAAGATGTCCGTGAGGGTGACATCTTGAGTTAACCCTCTGGGTGACATCAACCCTAGTGACGCCACTGGTCGTGTAACTTGAAAAAGTATTCAACCGTATATTACAAAATTGAACGTGTTACGATGCTGGAAATCGTAGTACAACTAAATTTCTTCCTTTGATAGTTCATCTGGATGAATGAAAACAAAGTAATATAACCAAGCGGATGGGATATGCAGGTTAATTATGGGTAATTTATATTAATTTATTCAAACGTATATATGTATTTCACTATGGTTACAGACATAGTACCGTTCGCTGAATTACAAAGTGGAGGTACTGACTAGAAATGTTACAAATATTATAAATTAGACACCATTTTTACCCTTCAGTTGACTGATTTTATTACAGCTGCATTTAACTTTTCCCAGATTTTCGCAAAGGTGCACCTGCAGTAAGGTACCATTTGGTAGCGTGCATCTTTTGAATTTGCATATCTGTGTGTATGCGCGCGCATTACATTCCAAGGCCGTTGTCGAGTGGTATTATGCGCTTGCCTTTATTAATCACCGACATCTCACCTCTTTCCGCGTGGATTCTACCGTTAAGCTTCCTCACATACCTAAGTTGGACGCGTCGAGACTACGACCTCCCGCATCCCAAGCGTACGCTCTAACCACTAAGCCACCGGAGCGGTCCGATCTAAAGATGTAACCTTTCATTTAACCTCATTTACATAGTTTCAAATATTTTATCATGTATCTCGTGGAAATCTCCACAATTTGGTTTCATCTATTATTTGTTGACGCAGAATGAGCGTAATCGTCTGGAACAGTCTACAAACATAAATTTCTTTATCATCATCCCCATACTTTTGATAAAATAAATGACTCGTGGCAAGAAGATATGCGTTGCTGTGTATGTTAATTTTGTATAGGCCTTTAATAAATACATGTATATTTTTGTCTATTTATTTGAACTGAATAATCATAATGTAAACTAGTTATTACGTAATTATGTTACCCTGGATAAGATGATGATGATGATGATGATGATGATGATGATGATGATTATTATTATTATTATTATTATTATTATTATTATTATTATTATTATTATTATTATTATTATTATTATGCCCGAATTACAAAATCAGGAGATCATGGGGGGGTGTTTTGTTTTATTTTATTTTATTTTATTTTTTTTCAAATTAGAGCTTGAATTTGATTTAGTATTTCTTTCAATGAGATATCCCCAACTTCTTAGGTGTCATTTTGATTTATTACTTCCTTCAATGAAATATCCCCGACTTCTCAGGTGTCATTGAAATGGGCTGACAGTTAAACTCAAACCTATATCTGATGTTTAGTCTTCGGATACATTCGATATAAATTAAGTACAGTAGAGTTGTATATTGATCTTAAAACGTTTCATTTCTTCCATTTGCATTTGGGCGTGAAACCAACTGTGAGGAAAATACTGTGAAGAAAAAATGTATTCGGTGATTGAAACTGGTCCCAATATTTGCTGCAGTTTTTATGCTGAAATTTACCTATTTTTTACAAAACATTTTAGAAGCCCATTAGATTATGGGTAAGTTTAATCCCAAAATAGACTTTACTCATTATATGTAGGTTTGATGTTCAAATGAAAAATGGAACGTTTACAACAGTGATGTAAATATAGGCTGTGCTGCTTTTATATTTTATAGAAGGATAAATGCACAGTATAGCAACCAACAAATTCTGTGGAACACTTAACTTCACATGTAAAGCAAGAACGCTACTTGGAACATTGCATGATATGGTTTGTTTCGTGCTGATGGCACAGCAACACAGCTAGGTTATCTACTGCCGGGGCAATTTGAAAAAAAGTACCTTGCTCAAGGATACACTACGGTAGCTATCCCATGCTGGTCCTTTGGTTGGATTCTAACCAGTACCTTTCTATCGTGAGTCCGGTATTTTAACCATTTAACCGTTACAGCTCGTTACCAGATTTTTAATTTTAAAAAATCATAAAATTTCAATATTATTTATATCTTCGTGACCGGAAAGTGATATGGGTTATTAGTTGCTTAGACTTAACAGTTGAAAGTATATCCAAACCTCTTCTTCACGGTCCAGGAGAGGGAGAGGGCGGATATTCTTTGACATTCTCTTCTAGTAAACGAAGGAGAAAATATGTGTATTTCTCTTCTTTTTGTTGTTCAGTTGATTCGTTTTGCTTCGTTTTGTTCTCCGGATACATATCAGAAAAAATTCAACATAAGAGGGTTTTTCAGTCATCAGAAGGATATATTTACATTGATACATAAAGATACAATCTTTCTATACTCCACCCAAAATGTCCTTTACGACCTTATCTGGTCTGCTTTGTATAACATCAAGCTGTGTCATTTTGTATAGATCAATCACTGATCGACCCCTCCAGGCGTGCTCCATAAATCGCGGATCAGCTGCATCTATATTGTAAGAGATAATGCGATAAGTCTGTTGCATGTTTAATAAGATTTCGGTTTGAAAGAAACAGCGAACGCTATCGATAAGTTTGTAAGAGATAATGGGAGAAGTCTGTTGCATATTTTAATAATATTTCGGTTTGAAAGAAACAGCGAAATCTATCGATATGCGCAATTTGTATTTTTTCGAAATTCACTAGTTTGATGTTTCATATTATAATCAAAGTCAAATGGGTCATGTATGCGCATTTACTCATTTTAATTTAAATATAAATTGTTCTTTAAAAATGTAGAAAAAAATTCTTAACTAAAGTCTATTCAATCATGATTACCGAATGATATGCACCTTAACTGACATTAAAAAAAAAAACTCATATAATAATTATCGATGTCTACGGTCTTTTACATTGGCGGCCATTTATTAAATTTGGGTCAAGGAAAGAGTACTTGAAGTGGATTCGTCAAAATACAGGGTATTACCAATATCTTTGTCGGTATGCGTAGCCTATTCAGTGACATCACAGTGCGCGACATTCAGCCCGGATTGTACTGGATCACACTTCTAGGTTCATTTCATCCATAAATGTATGTGTACTTTGAGATTGATTTTGCAGTATGCACTTCTCCGTACATCTAAATAATGAATTCCAAAGGAATGTGGATCCATAAGAATCCAAATAAAGTGAATACTTCCAACTTAAAGGTATGTACAATCAAATTCTAAAAGTTCACACCCATTACTGAAATAGTCGATGTTAAATGCATTCATTATCTTTGTGACTTTTGCTATGTAGTACAAAGACAACAGCCTAATCTATATAGATTTTTTTAAAAATACAATTTTCCCAATCAACACTTCATTGAAAATATGTTAAATTAGTAAATGAGATGCTGCATCATTAATTAAACTAATTCCATTTCAATTTCTTTTGTTGAAGTGAAAGATAATTATATGAAAGAGAATAAGGTCAGTGCAGATATAAATGCACACTCTGGCCTCAACTATAATATAGCATAGTGCGCCGGTAGATCTAAGTTTCTGCAGTTTATTAGGAGTAATCGCCACGACAAACAACATAGACCCTGATATGCCGGCGTTATGATAATGCCAGCAAATCAGGGTCTATACTGTTTGCTATTTGACTTTACTTATAAGCGAGTAAATACGGTACATGTTGAAGGGTATAGCCTACATAAAAAAAAATCACTTTCATGTCCAGATTAAAGGTAAGTCAAAACAGCACCAAAAAAAACCCCCAACAATCGGTGAGTAATAAGGAATAATAAAATGGCTTAAATATTGTCTGGGAAGACTGACCACTTACCACTACTGAAATTTACGTGGCTTGAAAATACATAATTATGCAGATGTTGCTTTAAGGTTTTATATTGTATCATTGATACGCTTACCTTTATAGTCTGATTTTGTATCATTGATACACTTACCTTTATAGTCTGATTTTGTTTGATTGATATGCATTATGGTCTGATTTTGTATCATTGGTATTCTTACCGTCATGGTCTAATTTTGTATCATTGATATGATTGTCATTATGGTCTGATTTTGTATCATTGAGATGCTTAGCGTCACGGTCTGATTTTGTATCATTGATATGCTTACGTGTTATTTTAATTGCTTTGTTAATAGATAAAACTGATTTAATATATATTTGACATTAAGTATATTTTTAGAAAATTTGATTTGTGCATGTCAACTGCGGCGTAACACGTCATGCTCTTAGATTTTGTGTAATATTTACGTCAAATTTACTTTTGATTCTGACCGCTCCGGTGACCTACGTGGTTAGATCGTCCGCCACGGATACGGGAGGTCGCGGGTTTGAACCCAGCCTAGTTATACTTGAGGCTCATAAAAATGGTCCTAGCAGCTGCCTTGCTTGGCGCTCAGCGTTAAGATGTAAATGTTAGGACCGTCCCGTCTGGATTATTAATAAACGTTTTGCTGTTTAAATGTCACGTTCCGAAGTTATGACAGCATTCGGGGAGCTTAGACATTTGGCGATGTTAACTACGTGAAGACATCCTTTAGCTCTATCCCTTAATAATTCATGTCATTTTTATTTTGCATTTTTTTCAGGAAGCAACGATGTTATATAGTATTTTGAGCAGTTCTGGTGAGAATACTTGTTATATTTTGGCCGATATATTCTACCTTTACGTGTCGGCAAGGATCTTTTGCTTGTCCCAATGAATAATTACATTTATACCAAGAATACACAAGCTGAGCTCTGTTAGATAAGTCCACTCATAGCATCCAAGCTTCATGTATGAAGGACCCCAATAATTCTGAGTACATTGTTTTGGGATACTGATACGCTGTTATTGTTTGTGACTCACCGTAGCGTTACACTTGTTACACTCTAATCCACCAAGGGCATGTATTGCTTTTGTTGTTGTTGTGGGGCTTAACATCATTTTTCAGCACACGATAGGCTATACATGGCGGCCATTATTAATGGTGGAGGAAGAACCTGGAAATCCGCGGAAAGAACCACCGCCCTTATAGTAGCTACTGGCAAGTTTTCTCACATATCCACATTCGCTGAATCTTAGATTCGAACCCACGTTGACAGAGGTGAGATGGCAGTGATCTGTAACGGAGAGCGCTTTAGACCACTCGGCCTCTCAGAGCCCCTCGGAGTGTATTGCCTTACAACACGGGCCACATAGCGCAAGGACACTATAGTTTGTCTTTCTGTCTTTAGCAGGAGAAAATAGCTACTCATTAAGACCACGATTCAGCTACAATTGTTTCTGATGTCGGTATTTTTTTCCAAGACCTTTGATTGTCGGAAATGTTAACAAAATCTAACCAGATTGTTTGAAATATCATTTGAGTCGAACAATATCATCTCTCCGATACTCTCGTCTCTCCACTGAAATGTATACGTATACATTGGTAATACCTTTTCTACATATGATTTGGCATATATCCAAAACGTACAGTTCATGCTTTGTCTTTATTGTTATGGATAGGATTGGGCTGGTGTTGGTAGGATGAAAATGAAAAACTTACATTATAATATTATTTGTTGGTGATGATATCAGCAGTAAAAATACGTATCTTCCTTTAACTTAGACACTTCAATAACTTCGTGCTTAAATTGGAATCTTAAGATCAATAATGATCGATCTGAGTTTGAACATATTGATTTTCTCGATAATTCATTGTGATGCAAGAATGAAATTATGTAGATAACATTTTATTTTGTGCCATGGAGTTGATGTCTTAGATTGTATTTTCCTTATGAAATTGTTAAATTTAAGCTAAATTGCACAAAATTATGATAATATTTACTAAAATAGGTTTACTTGGATATAAACTCCAATCTGGTTGATATGAATTTATATGAGGACTTCCCATATACAGACGGATGCGTGTCAATTTAAGCTGGTGTAAATGATCAAGATTGTGTCATCTAATGGAGGTCTTCATTCACGTTAGGCACGTGCATAATAACATTTTTAATCTCACTGCATTATTTGTATGTTTTGAATTAAAATATCTGTCCCATTTCATTTCTATTACATTTCATTCCTTATTTCAGTATGTTTGGCAAGATATGGTGATTGTTTGCTATCCTAAATTTTGCACATTACCGCTAGTTGACTTAGACCATGTTGCTCCTGATCTTCCAAATATAAAATGTTTTTGTCGTTTTAATTCCTGGCTTTTGCTCGTTAACAGGCTGGCATACATAATGTTGGCTATTATCATTATTATTATTATTATTATTATTATTATTATTATTATTATTATTATTATTATTATTATTATTATTATTATTATTATTATTGTTGTTGTTATTATTAATTAATTAATTAATTAATTAATTAATTAATTAATTAATTAATTAATTAATTAATTAATTAATTAATTATTTCAGACTCAGTGAATGGACAGCAAGAGGTAAAGGAAATTTCTATTGGTGGCTTCATTGCTCTTGGTTGTGTTGCTGGATTTGTACTTCTTGTCTTAGCTCTTTCAACGATTTGTTACATTGTGAGGTAAGAATGCCTACCAACCCATCCCTATTCCATAGTTTGCATTTTACAAAAAAAAGCTAAGTCCTAAACAGTTGTGAATTTTTAATGTAAGTTGAATTCCTAATATCTTAGTGGTTTTTTTTATTTGGTTTTAGGTGTAACTCACTTTTATCATGCTTGAATTACGGTGTGTTTGCCCTTATTTATTTAGGTAAATAGAACTTAACATTTTCTTTTGTCGAGTTTGTAATCATGCATTTAGTTGCTTGACTAGATTTAAGTATTTGTGAGGATTTGATACTGCTTATTTTAATGTTAGGCGTGACTTCTAATGGCTGTTTTGTTTTCCTTGTTAATTAAAGAGCCAGGTTTATCCAAGAATGTGTGCAAATTTACCAGTGCATAAACATTCATCAATGGAAGTTACTCCAATACAAATTTTTCCTTAAACTCTGTTCCAGTCCTCATCAATGGAAGTTACTCCAGTATAAATGATTTCCTAATCTCTGTTTCAGTACTCATAACAGTTACCTTTCATGAACGGTCACTTCTGATATCCAAAGTGCTTTATATTTGGAACTCTATTTTACACTGTATTTTAATTTTATTTATTCGTCTAAACAGCAACCCATGAAGATGGACAAACACCACCACCCTTTATCATTACCACCTCAAAATGACTTGGACAGAAAAAAAACGCATAATATATTGCCTAACCTCTTGGCATTTTGCCATTAAAATGAACATCCAAATGCCTTCATTCGCGTTCATGGAAAGATTTTCATCTCATTTGCTTTTTTAGTAGATTGGTGTAATTTACTTTTCTGCACTTTTTGAATTTGACCTTAAGTTGCCACTATATAGTCACTATTGTGCCGAGGTATTGAGACACGCTACATACATACATACATGCATACATACATACATACATACATACATACATACATACATACATACATACATACATACATACATACATACATACATACATACATACATACATACATACATACATACATACATACATACATACATACATACATACATACATGTCCCAGCCCACGAAGAGTCCCACTTTGACCTCGTTGTCCTTGTTTTTTGTTGTTTTTTGTTTGTTTGTTTGTTGTTTGCTTTGTGGTTTGTTTTTTTTTGTTTTGTTTTGTTTTGGTTTTTTTTTTGTTGTTCTTTTGGAGAAATAGTGGTGTCACCAATGATAGATGATTAAAACTGCCAAAATGCACTTTGGCGATGCTAAGTTTTTTGCCTCTTAAACATAGAATATTGTATAGTCAAAATTCGGTAGCTACCACGTTTGAATAAATTCCTAACTTTTAGATAAAACGTTAGAACTGTTTGGGTTTTTTTCTATCTGTGTAGACACCTCCAAACATCCATTAAATACCTAGCATGTCTATGAGGTGTTCCTCTTTTGCCCGATAGTTGAAAGGGTGTGTGTGTGTTTGTGTGTGTGTGTGTGTGTGTGTGTGTGTTTCTCCATCTGCCTTGTGGGTGCTTTTAACAAATTACGAACAACAGTTTAAGCTACGACATTTGAGTATTTTTTACATGGATACCTATTTCTCCTTGATTCTTGTTAAGAATCCCGTTGATCAGTTTTTCCATTCATTCTGTACCCAAGCCTAAACTGTATTAAAAGAATGTTTATGATCCCCTCGTCATGCGTCACGTCTAACGGCTAGTTCCCTCACCCATTTTAGAAATTTGAAGCGATTCTTCCATGGATACATGTATTTTTGTCTTTAAGTTCACAAAACACCCTTCGGTCTATCTGTTGTATAGGTACTTTTATCCCGTCATATGTGTATAACGTGTAGTTGTTATGACTAGATTTTCTTTCTTGGATAAAATTTATTTAGTTTTTGTTTTTAAAATTTGTTAATAATATATTTAAAAATAAAGGTTTCGGTGGAAGCTATGTTATTTTCTTGTATTGAGGGCTGGCCAGTTATGTTGATACTTTACCGATCCTAGGATCAATATGATGAATGGATGTGTATGTTAGTTTATTTATAGATACTGTTTTTGCGTCATTACATCAAATATTGCCCATATAAAAAACACACACACACACACACCAGTCAATGACCGAATGTTGCCACATTGACTTACGATTGAGTTACCGGTTATTCAGGTAAGCTATATTTTTCTTATGAAATCCTTCTTTAATTATTAGTTTTTTAATATTGACAAGCTTTGGTAAAAAAAAAAAAACGCAACAAAAGTTTTATTTAAATAGAGGAAGTGAAGTAGTTAAAATTCAAAATTCAGACTAAAATATATTTTGTGCCGAAAAGAAAAGGTGAGTATCCTTGTATTCAGTTAATTTGCGTCATCGCTGCAGTTAAAACACCAGGAGGCGACCATATCTACAAACGCGGATTCAGATGAAAGTTTCATTTATAATTAATACTTAGAAATGCGGAAAAGACACGAATCTCCGGTGAAAATATAAAAAGCTGATGTCAGATACTATTGTGGATTTATTACTAGGTGAGTTGTTCCTTGACTGCGTAAAACCAGTTAAGAATGTCTAGTTTCTTAATTACTTAATGAATACTGTCAGGGTGAATACTATTTTTGGTAATTTTAAATTATTAGATATTATACAATACCTGGTCATCAGTGTTCACCTGTAAAAATTGCATCGAAAGAGGAATTAAGATATGATATGTAGCTGGGAAGGGTCATTGATGACTCAAATGAGGGATATCAACTGCTTATAAAACGCTATCAGAGAGGCACATGAAATCATTATCAATCCTTGCAGAAAGAATGAAATGATGAGTTTAGAGATTTCTTGTAGGAGAACTGCCCCCCCCCTCTCCCCCATCTTGGGGTTGGATGAAAAGGAGGGTAATAATAAAGTTTCCTTTACGTTAATTTTGCTCTGTTAATTTTGCTCAGTTTTTCTTAGTTTTGCAAGGACATTAGCTCCGTGGTTTCGCTGCTGTCACGTTTTTAGCTGCGCCTGAGTTTTCAGTATTCAATTTAAATATATTAACCAATGTAAAAATGTATAGTGCCTCAAACATATTGTGAAACAATTAACTAATTAATTTAAACACAGTCTTGCTTTTGCGAATATCAGTAGAGAATAGCGCCTCAAACATATTGTGAAACAATTAACTAATTAATTTAAACACAGTCTTGCTTTTGCGAATATCAGTAGAGAATAGCGCCTCAAACATATTGTGAAACAATTAACTAATTAATTTAAGCACACGCTTGCTTTTACGAATATCGGTAAAGAGAACTTTTTGATTAATCCATTATAGTAAAGCCAGTCGTATTTTTATGATTGTTTAAATAAGTTTGTTTTTTTTAAATTTATTTTTGTATGACCTTTTTATTTTTAAATGACTCAGTTTATGTTGAATGATAAGCGTCTAGCTGATACCAACCGATGAATTGTTAGATACTGAATTCATATCGCTATACTATGTATTATTTGCCATCATGTCGTATAATGTGCAATATGAATATTTGAAGAAAATAAAACTGAAAGTTGAAGCTGTCCTTTACGTCAACGTTGGTGTGTCCGCTCTTTGAGGTTCTGGGGACAGTTGAAACTTCAAAATAGGCGAGATATATTGTCGTTGAGCGCTTTAGTTTTGCGAACGAATATAGTTTATGGAATACTATTAACACAAAGACAAATATGCTGGTTGACGCCTTGCATCATAATTATCAGGGTTTGGGTAGTCATGAGGGAGTTATTACAACTGAGTCATCACAGGTAATCCAAGTAATTACATGAAAGGTAGCTCTACATGTCACCCCATAAAAGCATTAATTTCTCTCAGTATCGGTGACGCCCTCTCTGATTAAACCATTCCTTAAATTTGCGAGACTATTTAGTCACGCTTGTAAATTTGAAATTGAGATCGTCCATTTTTTCAGATGTGTGTTCTACATGGGGTTTGTTTATGAGGGAAGCGTAGAATTTAAATACGTTTTAATACACGTTCTTATACATGGCAGGATTTCGAGCTCGAAACAAGCTCTTTAATTGGTAAGTAGGTATTTTATGGTGCGAAATTTCGAACATATATATGTATTGTACATTAGGTTGAACCATGAAAGATAACCTGTATAGAGTTATCGGACTTAGCTGCCAGTTGGCCATAGTACACAATTAATTTTACTATACGGTCTCTACATTTGTTCCTCAGTACTGAACTTTCCACTGTGTGACAATCAATACAAATCATATGTTAATCTAAAATACCTTCAAAGATGACTTAACGGTTTAGTTCTTGTCAAGGGTTGACCTGCATTTTTTTGCGAGGCTGAATTGTAAACAAAACACCAGGCAACGGAACACAGATTTCACTTCCGGATCATCACCATGACCTTATTACTCAATGTGCACTGTCGCCGAAATACACACAGACAACCACACCATAAGATCACATTTTAAAGAATAATCAATTGCCTTTAAATCCTTACCAAGAATGCCAAAATCTAACTCTAGTATCACCACCAAATTTAGACCGGAAAAAGTGATCTAAAAATAGACTGGGACTACATTCGTGGGTACTGAACCGGATTTTATTAATTGTGTACCGATTCCAGTTATTCTATTCTCGCACAAGGTGTACAGGGCCGAATTTAGCGATGGTGAGGCTCTACGCTATGAGAAGCTGTAGTGGCCCTGTTCACAGAGAATAAGGATGTAAACATATTATCTAAATTTGGAGAGGCCCCTTCAGACTTTGAAGCCCTAAGTTGTAGTTTGTTTAGCTTATGTCAAAATCCGGCCCTGATGGCATGTATGAACTTTGCTATCTGTCAGTGACACAAGAAACAACACAAAAGTCATTATCAAAGCTTAACTGGCTGAAATTGCGCGGGAGGGGGTCGGTGGGTAGGTGTGGCTAGTTGTAGATATTTGGACATTTTTTAAAACTATTATTGAATATAACAAAACGCATCAACATATTGCCCATAGCAAGCTTCAACCAAATTTGACTTGATATTTAATTTGCTGTGGAAAAGTTGAGATTACCAGTAGGTTTTGTTTTAGTTTAAAACCCATTTTGTCCCTAAACAACATTATCACATGATGAATTGGAATCGTAATTGTGTCCGATTTAAAAAGAGAAGTCTACGAAAACTTGTTTTTGTACAATTTCAGTTTTAATATAATTAAAGTTTACTCCACACGTCATAGAGAATTATGTCTGCATGTTTTTTCGTTGAATTTTCATGCAAGTCTCTTGAGATGCAGCTAAAGTTAACCAAATTCGTTTCGTGCACAAATAATTTAAACATAGTTCTTATTGTCATACAGAGCGAGACCATTTATTCCGTTTATGTTGAAAAAAGAGTGTTTTGTGTGCATGTAATCCGTTATGTTCGTTCAGAGTTCTAAAGGAGTCCATTTGCGATAACGTACTTAACCCTGTGGAAAACGTTGAGTGCCACACGTAAACATCGGCGTCGTCTTTAACGAGAATTCTACATTCTTTTATCATGTCTGTGTGAACAACAAAATTCCAGATCAAGAAAACTGTCAATAAGAACAGTTATAATAATGCAACTCTACCATTGATCTTTTTAAATGATTGCTCTACAACTTAACTTCAGTGAGTTATTTGTGATTTTGTAAACGGTAAGTCATTTAGTTATTTATTTAAATTATATATTTATTTTTACACCCATAATTAAGTGTCCAAAATAACATTATACTCACTATATTTGTACACAACACCATTTTTATTTTTTAGAGAAATATATATATATATATATATATATATATATATATATATATATATATATATATATATATATATATATATATATATATATATATATATATATATATATATATATATATATATATATATATATATAGGTGTGTATGTGTGCGTGTGTGTGTGTGTTTACATGAAATAAAAGTTTGTGGTTAATATTTTAATTGTGAATAACCCTGTTAGTAACCAAAGCAATATGTAGCCATTACCAGATATATGAGGACAGTTTTGTCTATTGGAACATTGGGTTCATTTTAAAGGCAACATAATTATACAAGTCTAGCTATAACTTTACTGAATTTAGCAATGGTGTGACATAAATACATACTATAGTGGGGGGATATATTGTCATGATGAGAGAAAAGATAATACTTTTGGCCAAGTAAAAATAAATTTTACTGCCAGTGTTCAATAGTCAAACATTTTTACCTTTAATCTAATTATTCAACCTGGACAGTATTAATTGCAACTTCAGTATATTAATAACATAAAGTACATGTTAATAATTTTAAAAAACTTGAACACTTAACTTTTGCGATTTTTTTGCAATATTTAATTCCAAACAATATTTTATTTATTTTGATGACGTATGTTATTTTGCATCCCACAGTGATTATTTTCTTTATACTTACGTTATAAAAAGTGTGAAAATACTGATTTTATATCTGTTCGTCAATCTGTCTGTCCATTAATATCTGTTGTATGTGCCTTTCAATAAAATCGATTATAACATTATTTTATTAATTCTAGTTCAATATATCATGATCCCAGTCTTCCTCAGCAGTATTGTATATCAGCGTTTATTTGGCCCATGATACATATCCTTATAAAATGCAGTACAAAATCATGTTTGAGTATCTAACAGAAAAAAATATATCCATTGTAAATTGTGCAAGTAAGAAGTTATTATACGTGCAAGTAAGCAGTTATTATACGTGCAACTAAGCATTTATTATACATGCAAGTAAGCAGTTATTATATATATATATATATATATATATATATATATATATATATATATATATATATATATATATATATATATATATCATGCATAACGGACAAACTACACAGAAATGTGGAGTGAGAGAGAAGAAATTTGGGTTGGATTGAAACCTTGAAATAGAAATTGCACCATTTAACCTACCAAAATATGGTTCGTCGTAATGATATGTGTGCAGTTTCTTTGGGATTTATCTAAAGTGTTTATCAGTGATAAAAAGTTGCAAACCATGCTGACATTATACAGTAAATTCCTCGGTACCTGGTACACACAATGTGATGCCCTTGTCTCTCTCTCTCTCTCTCTCTCTCTCTCTCTCTCTCTCTCTCTCTCTCTCTCTCTCTCTCTCTCTCTCTCTCTCTCTCTCTCTCTCTCTCTCTCTCATCGTTACAAGATACGGAATAAAATCTTTGAAATGACGAACGAGAGAGAGAGAGAGTCATTTTAAATGTCATTTTTAATGCATAGATTTTAATCAGAACAAGGAAAAAGAACTTTATTAAACAATTTCCATCATGCTTTTCATTGACACGTGTTCTCATTAGATCAAGAAATTTGATCTTGTGTGCCTTGCATCAACGTAATCATCAATTGTTGTCGTCTGAAGTTTGAAATGATACCTTCAGTTCACCACCACTTCTTCAACGAATCTGTAGGCTATAAATAATTGTTGTGGTGTATCCCTATACAGCCTTTAACAACACTGATTGCCACCTACTTTTAAAAGCTATTTTCAAGGCTTGCAATCCGCTTACCTTAATATATTTTCAAGCAGATTATAGCATGTACCAACATATCTGCGTTAACATAAGCTGGAGAGTTCAGTCTCTTTAATTTCATTAAAGAACCCCAAAACTGGTCAGGGTGGCTTCTAATTAGGACTAAAGTCAAGTACTATTGTTTTATGTATTGCGTTTTACAGGTGTCATGACCATTTACTCTGTGATGAGGTGGCCATATTCGTATTTTTCTAACCCAATAAGTACGATGCAGAAAAAAATGGACATGAAACGTTTCGTTTGATATAAAAAGTAAAACTCAGAATCGTATTAAAAAAATGTAATTAGATGTAGTAATTTCTTCTAGCTCAAGCTGATTAGCACAGGTAAATGTCAGCAACTATTCAATCACTGACAGTGTTTTGATCACGAAGATATGTTTCAAATAATTATGCAAAAGCAAGGTCACGATTTTCCTGTTGTTTATTATAATTGCACATGTATTATGGGTAACATTGACATGTATCATTCTATTATGAGCGTATCACATACTTTATCTTGGACAACAAGTGAATAATAACTAACTAGTCTGCTTTTCAGATGTTCATAATTGGTATCTGTTTTCAATTTGGTTCCGGTGGCCTAAGTGGTAGATCGCATGGTCGAACCTGGTGAAGTTATACCAAAGATTTTTTTTTTTGATTGGTACTAGCAACTACCTTGCTTGGCGCTCAGCATTAAGAGGTTAGTGTTAGGACTGGTCGATCATGTGACTATCCCACGTGTCTGCGTCATGATGTACCAGTGCAAGGCATCACTATAAACTGCCACACTGCAGAAAAAGTAGATACATGTCTGAAAAATTGTTAAAACTAAGTTAAAATTCCAAATCACACACACACACACACACACACACACACACACAAACACAAACACAAAATGTGGCACATTATCATCTTAACATTATATGCCTCATTTCAATTCAGTTTCATATTTCAACACACTTATAAATGACCACTGGTAAGTTATTTCTGGTGAAATCTGCGCAACTATGCCAAATGATAATTAAATTGTGTGTACTTTACCATCCTATTATAAGAAACATGTCATACTATTTACAGCAAGGGTTTTCAAACTGCGATCCGTCACATGTTGCCAAGGGGTCCCAAAAAAGAATTAAAATAGTACATTTGAAAAGTTTTCATTATCATCAACAATTATAAAAACAACTAAGTACTGAGCTGTCTATTCTGTATTGATTATGATCTGTTCTATGGTTATTACTTTCTGATATCTTACATGGATTATATAAATTAATAAGGTAGATATGCCAAATTTACTGGATAGTCTGATAGGGGTCTGCCATCTGATCACGATATGCTACGGGATCTACAGCTTGAAAAAGTTTGATAATCACTTATTTACAGTAATTAAGTCTTTGACATCTAGGATATACTAAATCTAGGGCGAGGCACAGTGGCTGAAATGACAAGGCTGTTACTAGTGATTTCATATCAAAGGAAGAAATGACGTCATCACAAAAGCTAGCGAAAATTCATTTAATCTTTACAAACGATGACATAATCTTGAGCTAAGATTACGTTTTCTTTTGAAATCTTGGAACAAATTACATGAAATGGATTTTAGATGCAGCGAATTTTACACAGACTGGTTTAATTTTTCCCACCAATTCTCTCCAGACTGAGGATTAATATATGCACTACCCCCACCTCCAACATTCCTATATGTTTAGCTAATATTGTGAAAACAGGGCTCATGAAAAGTTCACAAAACAATAGATGATCTTGGATCAGACATGTTATAAATTAAGCAAACTGCTAGTTTAGATACTCACAGGATGACCTTTAAGTTCTGAATTATGGACTTGCTTTTTCATGCCCTCTCTTAATTCATAATGGAGACATGCAATATAGAGTATAGTATAAACAAATAAGAAGTCTTCCACATTCATAGCCATGTGTTGTCATAATGCATCTGGTAAGTAATTATTACTAGAAGAAGTAACCAGTCACGGAAAATTGTACTATAATAGTGGCAATGTAACCTTCATTTTATATCCATTGAAGAAATCGATATCTAGCCATAACAGATGGCCGTTTACAATATTTCGGCAGTATTGTGTTGATCTTAAGTTAACACGTGTCTCTATCGCGAATATGCAAGGTCAATGTCCCGTTGCTGATTCATTTTTCAACTGAATTTGCTTACGTTATAATTTATAGGAAAATAGCATTGAAAGGCAAATAATAAACATTAAAGCTGTTATCAAAGAAATAACGATCTGTTTTAAAGCGTATTTTTTCATGGCAATGCTAGCAATTACAACATATAATGTAATAAGCTCAGGCCTTGCCCTAGTGCAAGACAAACGAGGCAACCGCCTTAAGCCCGGCACTTCTCAGCATTGCATTTTTTTTTTGCTTCGGGTCCCGTGCTCATTATTTGCTGCCTTGTGCCCAGCATGCTGCCTTGGGACCCCACACCCTAGGATCGGGCCTGAATAATTTGTCATAATACTAAATTACAATACTATCTAAATACTCATGTAAAAGAAGCCGTGGTAGCTTATGGTCTCGAAAACATGCAATTCCTTGCGAATGTAGATTTGCAATTGAAATGTCGGTTACAAAAGTTTACATTTTGAATTAAACAATTATCAGGTATTTCAAATTTCTACATTATGTTTATGTTGTGATTTCGAATGTTCGTTTTAAGTTTATGCGTTGTCATCTTGAATTAAGAAAGAATTATGTTACTGGGATTCACTGTGAACACAAGAACACCGCAAAACATGAACAGGAAACAGGTGCCTTTACCCAAATATTAACGTACGAAAGTTCATCAATGGGGGTACCATAATGGCGACCGTGCGAATAGTCTTTACATGTTAAGGTGTAATGGTACCAATTGTACAACCCCAGGTGGGAGGAGCTTAAGGTGTAGGGAACATTGCATTCAGAAATAAACGACAAAACTAGCTGTGATTGGTGCATTATGTAAGAGTTGTACTTTCTGTTAGGCTTTAAAAAAAAGTTGAGCCTCTTGGCAACATGTGAAATTATGTTAATTCATATCTAGATCACATTTTGTATGTTTTAAGATTTTTTAAAAATGTGGTACACATGACTGAAAATGTGTCCGGTGTAACTAGATAACTCTTACCCCTGTCTAGTTCCAGCAGAGTTATCTCTCTTAAATGCAATGGAGTACCTATTTTCGATGTTATCAAATTAACAATCTAACATTGTTCTCTGTGACAGTGTGTGACATGCATGCTCAGGTAGGATAGAAAGTATATTTATTTCGCAAAACATTAGCATTGCGGTCTATGGAAAAGCAATTGGTACCGTGATACCTTAAGCGCACTGCGACCGTGTGAATAGCCTCGTCCTAATATAAGTGTAGGTACATGTCTGTATCAGGTATTTTCTGCAAAGAAAATACAAGGGAGGCAAATACATTATGACAGAGAAGATAGGAATAGGAAACTGATAGCTCCTTAATAAGCAAATCGACTCTTCCGCAGTTCATGGTGGCATTAATGTGATGTGATTATGATTTTTAACGTAACTTTTAAAAAAAATTCCATCCTATCGCTATTATGTCTGCAGTGTGGCAATTTATAGTGATGTCTAACACTGGGGCATCATATCGCAGATATGTAGCATGATGTCCGACCCAGTCAAATTAACATTACACCAGGCATGGCGGCATTTAAAAATTAGCTGTAAACCGCCCGCCCTGTTTCATTGTGTATTTAATATGTTACGCTGTATTTTTTACTCGAATGGTGCTGAAATATTTCGTGCGCGCAACGAATGAAAAACTTTTACGTATATTATTTGACAATTACCTAAAACGTTAATGAACTACAGGCGTGGATATAATTTGCGATACTATGCGGAACGAACTATATCGAAAAGTGGATTCTGTTGCATATGGTTATTTGTAGATATACACGGTTCGCTAGTCAATCCTTCGAGCATAACTATGATGGCTAATGAAATTAGAGCCGAGCATTATGCCCCATGAGCTACATCTTCGCCTGCTAAGGTTTCTATGTGTTACCCCTATCTACATCTTGACGGATCGAGCAAGTTGTTGTTCTTGTGGGGTTTAACGCCATTTTTTCAGCACAAGATAGGCTATTCATGGCGGCCAGTATTAATGGTGGAAGAAGAAATCGGGAAATCCGCGGAAAGAACCACCGACCCACGAGAAGCTACTGGCAAGCTTTCTTACATATCCACATTTGCCGAATCCTAGACTCGAACCCACGCAGACAGAGGTGAGATGGCAGTGATCCGTAACGGACAGCGCTTTAGACCACTCGGCCACTCGGGGCCCCTGATCGAGCAAGTTCTTTAATGCTCTGTCCTAGCGACATCCATCGGAATTCATGAGTTTCCCCCCATAATATATAATGCCAGCTAACCAATATTGTGCGTTGCACATCGGCCGAAAATGGTAGGCTATTGACTTGAAAAGGACACTTTGTAAGTTTAATATTGAAAATATAATTACTTACCAGAGAGAAGCCATTACTGATGTATTTGATCGAAAAGTACTTGTACAAACACAGGCCGGAAGAGAATCCATTCAAGTTGTGTGCTTTCTTGTCTCGATTATGTAGGAATAGTGTTCAGATCAGAACAACTTAATTTTGATTGGATACAGTAGCTTGCCGCCAGATCCAATAGAGGTTCACAAACTTGAAGCACAGATATATTTTCTCGATCCGCCAAGGTGTAGATAGTGCTAACATATCGAAAACTTGGCTAGAGAAGATGCAGTGACTGGAACATAAGAGTTTGGCTTGACCAATTGACTCTGACCCAAGACTAATCCGCACCCTCCAAACAAGTATAAATTACCCTCTTGGAGACCCTAAAATCCCCACCCAAAAACGATTTTCCCCAAACGAAACTGTTGGGTTTAGCCCAGATATAATCTAAGACTTTTATCCAACCTCTATACAAATATGAATTACTATCTTAGAGACCCTCCTAAAAATATCATTTACAATTTTTGGGGCCCCGCCATCTACCCAAATGACTAAACTCTACCTCCTGCAAACATTATTTAGACCTCGTTATTAATTATCAGTGCCTCAACCGTTCATATTAGAAATATTTCATCATCACGATAATAGAGACTAAACTCACCCAGCGACGACATTCGAACAAATCTTTTATTTGCGGTTTGTTAATAGGATATTTTTGTTTAAAAAAGTATGCTTTTGACCAATCGAGATCGAAGGTAATTTTATTATATTTTCGTTGACTGATTGGACCATAAAAATTTACAATCCTGCTGACAACTTCTGGCTCAATTGTTCAAGATAATTGAAATACTCGCTGTGATCAGATCTGATAAGCGAAAGTTAATGCTTGTCACTAGTGCCACTGAAACATATACATGGTATTTCATTATTAATTTCGGGGCCCCGAGTGGTCTAAAGCGCTGTCCGTTACGGATCACTGCCATCTCACCTCTGTCTGTGTGTGTTCGAGTCTAGGATTCGGCAAATGTGGATATGTGAGAAAGCTTGCCAGTAGCTTCTCGTGGGTCGGTGATTCTTTCCGGTGATTTCCCGGTTTCTTCCTCCACCATTAATACTGGCCGCTATGAATAGCCTATTGTGTGCTGAAAAATGGCGTTAAGCCCAACAACAACAACAAAAATCATTATTAATTTCAACTGTCAACTGTTTGCCGTCCATCATTAGATATTGAATTTGATCTTGTTAATTGTTACTGTCAAATTTTCAAACATCATTTGTACTGTTCACACAAAATTACATACTCTAGTCATCGAATATAGATCTATCATTGTGATAATACCCAAGTGCAAATGTGTCTACTACAATTTCGCAATAGCGTTGTCACCAAAATTATTTCAACCGCTTTGATACTGACATATGTTTCGAGTTTATGATGATTCGTTCGAATAGCCATTGCTCTAATAAAACTAACACCACCATCAAGCGCATGCTTGTAATCATCAAATATCATAAACTTTTAAAACAAAATCACTAGGCAGATCTTTATTTGTTATTTTATTATTGTCTAACAATATTGCATATATTTTACTGCGTAATCCAATAAAGTATTTGATGATGCTCGAGTTCATTTCATATTTGAACTTGCCAATAATCTTTTCATATTGGTCATCATGAAATTTACTGTCACGAAGGTAATAGGAAAGATCAAACAGATATCGATTATCGTACATGTCCTGATAGACGTTCTCACATTCAATTTCATCCACGAAAGAATCGATATCAGTAAGCAATATTCTACTGGACGGCCACTGATATTTAGCAAATTATAATGAAAATTATAATTCAGCCAGTTCGATAAACCTATCTCAGAATCTCCAACTTAAATCAGCTGGCTTAGTTTCATATTTGTTTTTTTTTTCTTTTCTTTTTATCGCGACCAACTGAAACTTTTCATGCTAACAAAATCATCATCTGACACAAGTTTATTTCGGCGATATATATCAATAATTAGCTCGATATCTACTCGTTTTCTAATATTTTATATTCTTACCATAAAGCAGAATTATTCATAGGCTTAAAAAAGTTTTTCTCAAAATTAGTTTTCGTTGCAACTCTTATCGTCGTGTTCGAGTAAATATAAACTTTTATCCAAGGTGACTGATTAAATTTTGGTACAAGGTGAACTTTTCTCAGAACAAGACCAGCATCCACTGCTTGTTTTTAAACTTTTTAATGCAAAACATAATTTTTTTTATAAAGTAAATTTGGTACTATTTTTTTTTACCAGAGAATTTTATTTTGGTGATGCTATCGATTGTTGTTCTCGAGATAACATACTATAATCTATTATTATTGATTCTGCACAGAAAGGATAATCGTTGTGTAAATTATGTAATGAAATAGGATAATCAAGATCAACCACAATGAATCACGAAACGTCGTCGGGTATCTTTCTTTTCTGTCTCCAATAGAAATTTCTCAGAAGTGAACTAATGAAATCCACCACCTGGGCATTGGTTTGGCCATATGATAATCATACAAATTATTACAATCTAGATACAATATATATTTTGAAACAAGCTGATGATTGTACTCTTTAATGTATTTGTTGTTTGCTTCAGCATATTTCTTTGTTATAACGCCTCGGATACCTTTTTCGATAAAATTGAACATGTCAACGTCAGCCAGTAATTCTAAGCTTATTTTACTGAACTTTAAGTGTGCTTCCCACGACAGCCCAGGAGCAGAATAATACCAACAAGGATCTAATTTTTTGGTCAGTAGATTATATTTATCTCCAAAACAGTCTCTTGGGTTATAAAATTCGCTACAACCTTTCACTAGCTCATATAACGATGTGTCCATAAACTGTAGACTGTCAAAAAAAAACGTAACTGACATATGCTTTTCAAAATTATTTGGAATGCATTTGATTACATTATCAACGAGATTTTATGTGAGGACAACTAAAAACGTCTACGATAATATGGCTATCATATCCTCAAAAGTTGTATGAACAACTGAAATAAAATTTGGAGCTTGGAATTTTAAGTGACACTGATCATAAGCCGCTACACGATATTATCCTGTTAGATGGCGATTGTCATTACTCTTTAGTTATCAGGCGCGGACGATATATGGGTATCAAACGTCCGTTCACAAATATGACAAAATTCCGCTTGCTCGTGATTGGATTCTTGCTGAGATGTCAGTTTTATCATTGGAGTTAATCTTTTTAAAGCATTAAATATATAATCAACTTCGCTAATTTACTACATGAAAAGATAAACATCCTGATTATTACCACGATATAATTTGATTAGTTTGGATAATCTCGAATCAGCACAATGAACTATCTTGTAGCCTACCCCACATGAAACGTGATTTTGAGTTTCCCTTGTACTCGATTGGTTAGCATTATTTTCTACGCCAAGTACAGGCTGAAAAAAAATCGAAATCAACGTATATAACGAGAAGAATTTTTAATTTGTGATTGTGATTGATAATCTGCAATAAATTATTTTCTTTAGATGGCAATGCTGTTCTTTGTATGTCACTACAGTGCTGCAAATGCTTTTGTAATGTTTCATTGTCTATACAACCGTGAAAGCACCGATAACAAAAGAACGTTTCGTTATTTCGTTTATTTTGCTGTCTGTCAACTAGTCCACTAAACTTTTTAATCAAAACGTAATGTTTTTTTTTCAACAAAAAAAACAGAAATTTACTGTGGCTTGTGAAGATTTTCCTGAAATATATCTCGGATAGACGTTTTCTTTTTCATCTAGTCCGAAAACATTGATTGCAACGTTATTTTGCTTTTAAAATTTTGGTATTTGATTTTCTGCAACTGGAAAGTCGATGCCTTTAAAATTTAATTTTGACACGTGACTAAGATACTTGTCAACATTATCAGCGTGTTATCTTACTGGAAATAACGCAGAAAGAATAGTAGCTCATTTAAAACATATGTTATCAAGTTTTTTGACGTTTATACAGAATTGTTTGCTTTTTATTTTTCGTGGCAGGTCAATATTCGAACTACCGCGTAATACATTATATTTTATTGCGTGAAATAAAATTTCCTTGATCATTTCCAACCCGAACGCAATTGGTAAATTCTACTAATCATTTTCCTTTTCTTGTGTGTGTATTTCATTAGCTAGTGACAAACGATTAGTCCCAAGCAAAACACACCTTGATTTTGTATTAATGTAACTGTCTGTAATTTCCTTGTCAGTAGATCCCTCTGTCACAAGAAACTTTGAAAATAAAACATGATATTGCACCAATAGTTCTATATCATTATATTTTTCAAGTTCACGTTTTACAGTTGGCTCTAACAGATAATTGAGATTTGTTGCAGTAGAATTTACCAATACGATTTCTTAATGAAACCGATAACTGTTGCCAAATCCTGTGAAAGCAGTCGCTATTTCTTCAGGTTCTCCCATAAGACTTTCTTGGTTATATCACGTAACTTCAGCATTGCTATACTATAGCGTAATACTATATATTTAATTAATTAATTACTCGATCGATAACTCACCACATGCCAGTTAAAAAATCAATTAGAGTTTCAAAATTAATATAGTATAATTACACGAAATCTGAAGTACGCGAGAGAGCAAAAATCATATGATAAGTTGCATCCAAAGCATGACATACATTGCAAATGCACTTGGTTCGGTTATTAGCAAAAAATACGGACGACCGATAGGTAAAGAAACGTCGGCAGGTTATAAGATAAGCGTTAATAGTGATCATACTAAGAGAAAATGAGCATCAATTTCATGCAGTATTATGATTTATTTGAGGCTTCTGACAAATGTATTATTAGAAATAGAAAAACTACAAAAACTTGTTGGTAACATGAATAATATGGGATAGGTTTGCTTGCGATGTGTTTAATAAACCTATACCCAATAGTTTGGTTATTAATCACATCATTGACTTAAAGACCAACAGTCGACTGGAAAATTTGGAACTAGTTATCCAGCAGGAAAATATGAGAAAAGGACGATGTGGTGGTATTAATTTTAGATGTCCGACAAAACCTTTAGTTTCGTTGAACCTCGAAAGAGACGAGATCAAATTTAAATCGATTTCAGATGCGGCGAAACATTATAAAATAAATCCCAGGGTAGTAAAATTTGTTGCTGATAGAGGAACAGGATCAGCTTTTTGAAGCAAATACGATGCCAGGATCGTTTTTAGATATCCTGTTCAAGTATATCTGCTAGCTCGGTTTTAGTTCAGCAATGATGAACATATGCTATAATATCATCTTTATCAATTTTTAGCGTCATTACTGCGTTATCATTAATTTTATTTTTTCTGTTGCTGTTAATATTATTTTATTAAAATCACCTTCCGTAACAATAACATCAACGGAATATGCACTGTAACATGACAAACATTTTCTCACTGCTTCGGGTGGTTAGTTGCAATTTAATATGTTATAATTTACCTCGTTAGTACTCTTATTAAATAAATTATATAAAAGTATGTTATAATATAAACTTGATGGAAAGACTCGCTGAAATATACGTGGAAGATACAATTGCAAGAGATTTCATCTCTAGCGACACAATCGCAAACAATATTACAATCACTAACAATATAATAAACAAATTTGCTACTATAGTGAAGATGATATTTTATACAAAAAGGAATCTGACGATGAAGATGAGATAGTCGCCGTCGCTGATATAAAACATTATAGCAGACCAGCAACTGGAGGATATAACGTAAAATACAGCATTGCTAAAAAAATAACAAATTTATTTTTGCTGTTTCCTAAAAGGAAATATTTTGGCATCTTATCAAGCCTTTTTTAAACATCAAAATTCTAGGTCAACAGAAAAATATTAAATTCGATTTCATATTTGTCAAAATTTTCAACTTGATGATGATTTCTGACCATCGCAGACAATATTTAATATCGTTATGCAAACCATTAAAATGTAAATCTATCAAACATTATTTCATAATTTGCTTGATTGGGATCCAACTATTAATGTATCTCTATACCCACGCCACTTGACGAGGCTTTTACTGCCTTTATTCTAGTCACTTTTTCCATAACGAAAACATCTTGTTCAGTTTTTTGTAGTGCATCTTCATAAAAACTACTAATGATCAGCTCTCCCAGTAAATCTTTTAACGAATATGTTATAGGTATTGCTAAAAGTACTTTCTCATCTACAAATACTTCTTCGTGCCAGTTTAGAGTAAATCGTTTTTCAAATGTTTTTAGTCAAAGAAATCCAAACAAGATCACCCACTTGAAATTTATAACTGCGGTACATGTTTTCGTTTGCTGATATCGGACTTTTAATTGCGTCATTGGGTGATATTTTGATGGTTCGATGTTTCGTGTTTTTATATTTATGATCGATTTGAGAAAGATTATCGGTATACCTGTCAGTGCTTTTGGCTGTCAAATGTTTATGTGTCAACTCATTTAGTGTGAGATTAAATCATTCGACTACAACACTTTTTCCTTCGTTCCCTGTAACATATTTGTTAATGTTATTTTATTCCAAAAACTAATCGAACATTTTAGGGAATAACTCCGCCCTATGATCAGTCCAGATTTTGTTCGGTTTTTGTTCGGTACTTGTTATTATTTGTTTTAGCGCATTGGTTATCGACGTTTTTGTCTTATCCAAAAACAGGTACACTAAATGCGTTTTTGCTGAAAATATAAACAACGTTGAATGAGTATTTTTTTTGTTATCATTAAACTGAACAAGATTTGATACAACCACTAAATTCATCACCAGATGTCATCAACGGTGTTAGCGACAACCTTACATCGTGTAAACCTTTTTAAGGTTTATTTAGTTCGACTGCGTGATCGTCAATTATTATTTCCCAAGTCCTAATTAGCATTTTGCTCCTATCATTCTTTAAACAAATCTTCTATCAAAACGTTGTCGCATATGTAAAAGCTCCAGGTCAAAGAAATTCGTCTAACATTACTTTATCACAGTCTAATTTGTAGTTCTCGTCATCACGATATCACATATCATGACGTATTGCTATTGTATGAACTTGATTGTAAGGCTCTTTTCTCGATATCAGATTATCGTTCTCGTTAAGTTCTTTATCAAAACGATTATAAGTTCCTGTATACTTGTGACCTGGCAATGTTTAACCGCATTTTGGTTTTGGTAATTTGCCAATAATTTTATGAATGCCAATTCCCCTGCCAATAACCTCATGGCGATTGCATGATTTGCAGTTGCGTTTAATTTTATTTGCTTATGTTTATTACGATTAATCATCTACTAAAATAACTTTATCTACCCCAGCTCCAATTGTCGATTACAAAAACATGCTTTTCTTTCTACCACAAATAACAAATACTTTTTTAGCATTATTATATTTTTTGTTTTTACCGTCGTCTCATCCTTATGTTCTGCTTTAGTTTTGAATTTGAGACATTATGTTGACATTATTATACTTGTAGGTCCACACAAAATTTAAACATGAGCTTTAGATAGTTTTATAAAATTAATTGCGGGCTTTAGATAGATTTACAAAAATTAAATGCAATATCGGCCATTGCGTGAGAAGGCTGCTTATCAAAATATAAACTTTAAAAGATCAGGATCTTTTGACATTTGTCAGACAAACATGATGCAGTAATAACCACAAGCGAATGTTCCGATTAGACGAATAATTTATTTTATCAAATTGTTTAGAAACATATTTTTTATGAGATTGCTCGGAGGAAGTCTGAACAAATCAAAATAATTATTATCCTGGACAGCATCCCAGTGAGTACTCGATACATCGTTAAAATTTTCTATATTTAGAACGCACGAGCCACCTGCTGGTACGTCATCGAGTTTGTCCTTTGAAAATACTTCGCGAAATCCGACAACTTAATTCGATTTTTCAATTATATCAACAATACTCAATAGCGTCTGGTCCCTGGTAGAGTTCGATTCCTAATAGGTTTTGAAGAAGACTCCTCGCTAATCACGCTAGCAGTGAAAGTATTGGAATAACTCCTCCTTGTTTTGTTCGATTGCGTTTGTTGTTCTCTTTTTATTCTCGAAGAACTTGTTTTTCGTTGTGGCATTTATTTTATATTGCTACATAAAACTAATGATTTATTTCATTCCATGACCTTACATTCGACTGCTTTTTTCGTTGCGCCAGATACTGCCACCGACGCAGCCGCTAGTCCAAATGTACCATGTACTGTTAACATTTTGTAAGCTATCACAGAAAGTGCTGCTCAAAAATATTTCACTTTGCTTTAACATTGTAGTTACTTGCAAAACAGATAATTTAAGAACAAACGGTTTTTCTTTATCAAGCTTATTGATTTGTTGTTGCGTTAGAATTATTTAAACCGCTGTTTTATTCAAAGTCTTTGGAGATATCGTCAAGGAAATAGAATAGCGTTTAGAAATAGATGCTGATAATTTTCAACTTTTCCGGGCGTTAAGTATATTTATCGAGTTGTGTACTTGGTTTTCGTTATTTATATCAAAGTTGTTGGACTAAACGTATACAGTCATTCTTCCTTTGATTTCGTCAATTATCAAGAATCTATCACTGACAACTACTGCATATTAGTTATACTGTTCGGCTGACAGTGCACCAAGTGTCGAAGTGACCTCAATATAAGTAGTTGATTTGATAATTCGTTTGGAATGTATTGATATCTCAAAGGAAAAGATAGTGTATAGCGATCTACACTCTTCTATTGATATATGAGATCCACTGTCGGAGTTCTGATATTTTTTGCATTCCAGGTAGAAACTCGAGAAAGTACATCTAACAGTTGCACATTGTTTACATTTCTGTTCACCTCATCGCAGAAATTTTATATAACTCCATACCTCTTTTTAACATATCTCACCATTGTTTCGTGGTTATGTGCAGGGGGAGGAGGGTTACGGAGACAATAATTTGCTGGATACTTTAAATATAACGTCACATTCTTATGTATCATCTTGTACCACTCACATTCGCAGTTTGTGTCTTTGTTTAAGTCAAAAAGTAATGATAATTGTTTTTATTTACCGCATTTGTTTAATTAATTTACACCGTCTTTGGAATTTGATAAGAACATCGTACACACTTCCATTTTTTTTTCTGCTCTTGGATCATGCAAATTGTTGGGGATATGGTGTAGTGGAGTTACGCTCTTTGAAATATCGACATCTTGTCGGGATTTGGGTGGTAAGCATATCAAACGTTTCTTAAAAAAGCTCTCCTTTCTGTTTTCAGACGAAGCAGACATGCAAAGTATGAGGAGATCAGAAAAAATAAATTAAAAACAAAAACTCTTGTGATTGCTAAGAATGACTCTTTTTTAAATGACGACCATGTTCAACCTTCAATTACTGGTTTAAGTGATGTTACGAGACCTACACGAAAAGATAAATCTTATCCAGGAGACGTCACGCAAGAATGTGATATTCAAATCCCCGACTCTATTCATTACAGTTGTATCCAAAGCGATGATTATGATCATCATTCAGACACTAGTAAATTTAGCCATTCCCAAAAGGATGTTATTAACGAGAAATATTACCCTTCTGGAATAGAAACAACCAGCAGGTCATATGAAGCAGCAAACTTTGATTCTTCGAATCAGTACTCTTTCAGAAGATTAAATAATTCACCAGACTATAGTGACTCATTTTTTGAGAGGTGTAAGTCTCCTTCCACAACTGTGGCGAATATGCTATACGCAAAGAACCCTAAACTCCGAAATCAGTCGGGACAATCATCACGAAGAGACATTAGGGAACCTAGGTCAGCCAGTTCTTTTGGTTCGTCTGTTTACTCGGTGGGGGGTGCCCCACAATCCTATTATGTGTATCCACCAGACAACTACTACTTGCTTAGGCGACCCACTGGGGTTCTTGCCAGACCTCAGACTGAGATGTCCACGCACCAGAAGCAGCCACATCCTCATCAACTGTCATGGAGACAGGAACACCAGCCAGTGTTTGTCAGATCCTGTCCTCCTCTTATGAGGTCGGCCAACGGTGGACGGTTTTACGTGACGAACTGGAGTGACAGCCGGCCAGTTGGTATGTATCTAATATCTAAATCTGTCGAAAGAGTTTAAGAGACTGTTATCAGAATGGGAGATCCCATTAATTCCTCGTGCCCCTACACCACATGATTAATGGTAGTCCGATTAATCAACGCATCCCCCTTCCCCCCAAAAATCTGTTTATAATGACAGACGATGTGGGTCTCATGTCACCTGTTCATTAAAATGTGCAATTTTGTTGCATGCAGATATTACTGGAACAAGCCTGCGTACACTTTAAACGCATGTCGCAAATTGGTGTTAGTCATATCTAGCGCAAAATGCAAAATAGTTGTGTTATTTCATGTGAATTTACAAGTTAGCAAGCACAGAATTTTTTCCTTAAATATAATATGCATGTCACCAACAGAACCCTTCAGTCAATGGTAGCTCCACAGCCTCGCGAAACACCGATAAGTGTATAAAATGTACACCGATGTGTGCAGCCAAAATTGACTGCAAATTTTTGCAGCTTTTACTAAATAGATAATATCAGCCTCTAAACCGTAAATCAATATCGTCACGGGTGAGGGGCTGCTTTATCGGCCTAGGCTAATGGAAGGAAACCATATCTTAAACCAACGTAATGCATAAGCGGACTAAATATATTGAATTCGTGATAAACGGAAGCCATCTCTTTTTGCTGTAATCCGTTATTTGTTTTAAAAAAAATTGGAAATATTATGCAGTATATAGTATATTTATTATTTTTCCATAATGCTAGCAAAATTGGACCCGCAGCTTTTAAGTGACCCAAACCAAACTAACGAGAGTAGGAGTAAAACCACTCAACTTGTTCATATCGTAGACATCAGGATGCCCTGAAGAATTATATCGTTTGCGATTCTAAAACAGCGTTTAGTTTTAATGGTCTCAACAGCTAGGACACTACAAGATTTTATAATTTCATCTTGATTGAAGACGAAAGATTCGTCAAATGCACAGATGCCACAGTTTAGTCTCACCCTAGAAGAATGTCGGAATTGGAGAAAGATAATGGTCATAACGTCCGTCCATCTGTTATCCATCCGTCTTCCGTTTATTAATCAATCTGGTGTCAACTCTTGCATAAAGTTTTCAAAGGAACAATACCTCTTATTTTAATCGGAGAAATCATCAGACGATTGAAAAATGATGATAGTTGTAAGAAATATTATAGTATATCCACGGTCAAGCGGCTTGAATATCGAGGTGATATGGAACAACGTCTTTACATTTTAGGTAGGTGGTAAATGGTCAGAGCTTTTAGAATTGTAGTATTATTTCTAATAGTCCTGGATGAATTGACATCAAAAACAATAATAATATTTATCTTGCGATATATATAATGTTACAAGTCTGAAGGTCCAAAGGTTAGAGGTTACGGTTAGTGGTCAGTTTTTTCTTTGAGGGGTGCACCTTGTATCACTTGTCCTAGTGTAAGCATTTGACTTCTTACTAGATTCACTGGTGTACATGGCGCATCAATGTGGATCCTGGATCCAGAGGTCAAAGATGTTAAGGTCACAGGGCATATTGCTTTTCAGTTTTTATATGCAAATTGTTAAGAATTTTGTGAAAGGATTACATCTTTAATTCCCAAATATACATTCTTATCAGATTTTTTACATATTGGCACAGTAAAGGTCTTGTTAATAGGTCAAACACTAAGGTGACACTAGATTGCTTAGTATGTTTCGACTTTGTCGCAGACGAGACGATACATTTATAGATTTGTTTTATATGTAACATCGTATATTCAGGCAAAGTAATTATTCCGAGCAGTGATGGGTCTTCGGGAACAATATTGTCGTTTGTCCCATTTCTCTTTAGAATCACTTCTTATCCCTGAAAAAATGTACAGCACGCATATGATTTGCAGGTAGTGTCAACTATGAGAATGCCAAGCTCTCCAGTTACAGACCGAAGGTCCTACAAACCATTGCACCAGTTGCGGCATATGTACCAACTCCCCTCGCTGTTGTAGTGCAACCACTCCAGAATATCCCAATCGGACCTACTGATGTGATTCTACCATTAAGAGGATCCCAATTTAGAATGGTCAATAAAAGCCAGGCAAGTCCACGAGAAAAAGTAATCTCTTCCGTCAGTCCTCCAAGAAAGAAAGGCGGAAAGTCATCCAGAGATAAACTCACAAACAGAGAAGTTAGGCACGTTAATGTTAATGGCCAAGAACTGCAGTTTCAGAGCAATAATTCCAGACCTCAGAACGCAACACATATCTGGCGGGAAGTTCCTGCTAATGGTAAGTTAATCCACCCCAAAATGCAAGAATTATTTCGGCCTGAGAAACATCCTGGTTATTTCGACTTCAAAAAAAAATGAAACAACATCTAAAAAATAAATTGAAACAAACGTTTGATTTTGATGAAGAAATTTAACACAGAAATTTTATTGATCTGTGATGAACCTTCGTATGAGGATTTTGTCGGGGAACTTTGCAATTGCCTCCTTATTTCCTTCTTTAGATAAAATCTCAGAGAAGAGCTGAGATATGTTCTTGTTAAAGTTTGCATCAACCCCAGGGTGTGTCTTGTGCAACTCTTCTTTCAATTTCACATTCATGCCGTTATTTTTACCAAGTACTTTCTTTTGAATAGGAGATTTTGATCTGTCATTGTTTATAAGCTTGACCATCACCGTATAAGTATTTATTTATTTATTTACTTATTTATTTATTTTTTATTTATTTATTTATATTTTATTACACTCCTCGTGCCACATTCATACTACATGCTCACAGATAAGGAACCATTTTATAACATAAATAATTTTTTAGGAATGAATTAAAGCAGATATTTCATGGAGTGCAACATGCCAGCAAATGTTTCATAGACTGATATATACAAACTGTTTTGGCATATTCCGCGCTAACTTCTGATACAATGTTTCAGATTTAAGCTAGCTATAGATGCCATACAGGGTCATCACAATAGCACGCAAGTAAAAAGGCATACGCTGTCTTCGTTAGCTGGCAATAAAATGGCAAAAATATACTTACAATTTTACATCCTGAATTTCTTTAAAATATACTTTCGTAGTTCTGCAAATCCGAATTATATGAGCCATGTCATGGGTTTTCAAGTTGATTGCTCATTTCGAAATTGTACTGCAATTTCGAGTATATTCTAAGTGCAGTTACATCCTCCTTACTGCGCTCAAAATGAAATAAACATAAAATTCACCGGCGCCTTTTCAAAAATTGCAATTGAAAGGATTCATAATTTTCCCACATTATGATTTGAATCATTCAGTGACAGAATAGAAACACGCATGCCGATGTCAACAAACTTCAATACCATTAAATTGGCAGACGCTGCTGGAATCCGATGTAAGTTAATTCATCTAGATAAATCCAGATCATAATCACAAAATTTCATCAAATCGACAAAAATACCTAAACGTATTCATTCCAGATCCAATGGAAAAGTTGTTGCAATGCGTATAGATTAATAATATTACACTAGATTTCAATTTTAAGTAGACCAAACGCCATTTTCTTTCGAAAATTACGTCTAGCGCGCGACCAACTAGAACTAGAAATTTGTCTGGGCGGAGTTACGTGCGCAAATTGAATTTTGTACATAAAGACTCCAAGCACCTTTGTCATACCATCTGTTCTCATAATCACTTATTCCTTATTGATTGCAAAGATAATGGCGATAGACGAATGCACTCTTCATCTGAGCGTTGACAGAATTTTACCTATCGGGTTTTACATAGGTTTATTCTATTATGTACCATATGCACATGGTCGAAAGCTTAGAGAAAGTTTGCATTTCCATCGTGCAATTTTATGATGATTCCTTTTTATTTTTCCATAACTATATGTATTAACGTGAACTTATACAGTTTTGCCATTAAATTAGAGATACAAATAATCTACGTCAGTGTGACCTACTTTATTGGACGTTTCGTCTTGCCTTTAACATAATTAACATAAGGAAACTTGGTAGACAGTAAAAAATAAACTAGACCAATGGTTGATTTGCTGTTCTTGAATGAAAACATTACAAGGGACATGTGCTCTATAGTCTGAGACACTTAAAACTATCTTTCATTTCTTTCACTAATTTACAGGTGGGAAATATGCAGATTCGAGATACAGGTAAGCAAAACTTATTCATGGATGTTTTTATGTTACTTTGGTTACACTTCTTTGCAAGTTTTAAAACGTTTGTTTTTATTATTATTATTATTATTATTATTATTATTATTATTATTATTATTATTATTATTATTATTATTATTATTATTGGTAAAATGATTATGTTATTATTACTGTTACTTTTAGTAATATAATCGTCGTTGTTATTATTGTTGAGGTTGTGATGATGATGATGATGATGATGATGATGATGATGATGATGATGACGACGACGACGACGATGTTGATGATGATTATTATTATTAAAGTTTCGGTAAAGAAAATCAGAAAATTACTTAAAGTTTGTTTCAAAAACTTCAGAAGAAATAGTTCATGAATTTTTTAGAAGGACTTTGATTTGAAATAATTAATTTTTTCCTTTTTCAGTGACGGTCATGAGTATAGGACAGCGGTAAGTAATCAGAATCAGTAGTTTATTTGATTTAAATAGTCACACTTATATCAAAAGCAATATGGGCTAATAGATTCTGTAAACTTAAATGGATCTTATCATTAATTTTAAATTATATCACTGTAGTAACTTGAAACGTCACAGACAGTTTTTTTTATATCTGAAACTCAGCTGTAGCGGCAATGAAAAATTTATAGTCATATCCGTATGATTTCTAGAATGACTCGCTGGATTTTGGCGATGAAGACGCGGAGACTGGTTATATAATCTCAAAGAATCGTCGGACTGGAACCAAACATTCAGGGACACAGAAGCATAATTTGAAAAGAAACTCCAAAATCGACGACGAAGTTGTCATCATTGACTACGTATCGAACACAGGTGAGGAACCATCTCCTATCACCGTGTCATCGGACGACCGCTATTCAGGGCTGCATAATACTGTCAGTCAACACAATTCGGACAGTAATTTGGGCAGTGAATTCGTCGGAGGACGCAGAAGACAACGAGACCCTCATTATGGTTCTTTTGAAATGCTTCCTCGGGTGAGATATCTCAAATAGTCAACCCAGTCATGGTCAACCACGCAATTCATACAGGCTCAAAAGTAGACTTCACAGTTCAGTTTATTTAGTCACAAGCTGAGTGCTATTCGATAATGATTTAATGACGAGGTCGAAGAGTTGTAGTGGATGAATCTACTTATATATATATATATATATATATATATATATATATATATATATATATATATATATATATATATATATATATATATATATATATATATATATATATATATAATATTCATTTTTGCGTTGTACCCAAAGGTGTCGTTTTTAAACTATAATTAATCCAAGACAAACTAGTATTCTTTAAAAACAAAAATATCTCTAAATCATATATCTAAATATGATATCGTGCGCATTCTTATCACACGCATAACTACAAAACAGAACCATTCATCGGCCCTCTGACCTTGACATTGGATCATTGTGGTTATTGCCCTGAGACCTCGTCATCGGATCGTGGTCTGAGAGTTTTCATGACATTTAGAAACATGGAGTCAGCTATCCATACAATTATATCTTCTTCTGTGGAGTCGAAAAAATCAAGCTTATAAATGTATGTTACCTTTATATGGCACAGCAGTCGACAAAGAAACATTGATTATTATTATTACGTAGGCACATTGAGGTTCAATAAATAAAAAGGTTATAACTACGAAATGTTTACATGCATATGCGTTCCTCCTGCCATGTAAAACATAACTTTATGGCATATTGCTCATATCAGATACAAGTCAATATCAAAATGTCTTTGATAACTTGTATTTTTGATGAAGGTTACAATCACTATGATGGAAAAGAGAAATTGCGTCTCAGAACTGATCTTTATATATATATATATATATATATATATGTATGTGTATATATATATATATATATATATATATATATATATATATATATATATATATATATGCGTTTTATTACATGCTTTATACATCTAATACTGATCTTTGAGCGGAAACATCCGACTGTATATTAATATTTCCGATGTAGTAATAATAAGTGACTATTCTTCGCGGAGAATAGATTCAGAATGTCTTTAAGCGATTTTTAAGGTCTCAATTTTTTTTACAATTTATCATTTTATTTCAAAGTGATGTTGTTTTTTTATGGTCCTCGCATAGTGTTGTAATGTACATATAATGTTGATCACATGACCTATAATGGTCACGTGACAAGAGGAATCTAGTGTAGATGGGTGAGAATTCAATTTATTGGTCTCTTTTATCTTGTTAAAGGTCATATGATCAACATTTAGTCGCTGATGTAGGCAGTATGACATATCAGAAAATTTCGAATTCTTAAGATATTTATGCTCTGAGTATGGGAAATTATTATTGTTCATGAATTATCCAAAAACAAGGTAGCAACCGTTTCAATTGTAATTTTAATGATATTGTTATACAAGCCAGGGGTCTTTTGCTTGACCGAGCGGTGTCAAAACCTAGGCTCGAATCCCGATAGAAGTCATAAGTTTACCCCATATTTACAAAGACTTCTATACAACTTTAGTTGTAAAGTTTGAAAGCCTGACGCGTCCATTCTATACATTAATTTTACAATAATCAATGTAAGACCACATTATTTACAACTTGCTAATTAACCATCAACCGCACATCCGCACAGTTTCTCTACATTAAATTTCCGTACCGCTAGTAGTTCACACCGTAGAAATTCTACAACTATCACTAACACGGGGGACTATTTTAACTGCCCACCTGAAGCCAGTCGATCTACCGTTTCAAGACACATCACACCGGTAAACCTACATCACATTTGCCACTATGGCAACATAAACGGTATCTTCCGAGTCCTTTCTCATTTATTCCATTGTGTAATTTACTGGTTTCCTACCATAAATATTACCGCTGCAGTCACAACACCAATATGCACCACTAGGTTTTATAAAGTGCTACATCAAAAGGGACAGTCATGCGAATTGGGCCTGAGTTTGCTACTCTTTGCCCATGGCATCTTAGAAACTCACTAACACTTTCTCTCCATGACGTTTGCTCCTAATAATGGACTAATTATTTTGTGCTAAGGAATATTTCCAATTGCACTGAATTCCAATAATCAAACATGTAATCACACAAACCTACAAATTGCTTAAACTAAATGCGCATCTCAATAATTTTATTACAATATTTTCACAACTAACTTCCTTTGAAATGTTACAAACTAAACTGATAATAACAGGGTGGACATCAAAGCTTATAAAAGATTGCTGAAATTGCCCGCTTATCAATAAGACAAAACAAAATGTTCTCTTATTTATTGTTAGTCAAGCACTTTTTGTTACTTCCCTTGAGTCAGTCAGTTTACTGTATCAATAAACAAAACGTGCCGGTCATGATGAAACTTTCAGGATTTCATGTAATGAGTTGACTTAGATTAGGCAGAAGCTAACAAAAGATTATAAATTCTTTAATAACAAATTAAGAATACTGAATAGTTATTCATAACAAAGATCATTAATTGTGGTATGAGGCCAGATTGCTATTGTCTCATATAGCCAAACTCTTGCGTGACTCAGAGAGATCTGCACCGGTCTAGTCGAGGTCTGTAAGGTGGATAAATACAGATTTATCTCGCCTTTTTTGTTTTCCTTTTTGTTCTTTAGTCAGAAAACTATACCATATTTACGCTAAAATTTCTCAGCACAGTTTGTGCATATGTGTATATATGTGAACATATGACGGTTCTAGAAGTTAGCAAAATATTCCTTGTAGGCTGATGGACAATTAGACTGAGAAATTTACATGTCATGTTAAATCATCACAAGTCCATCTCTCAAAATAATATCAGACATGTATGCAGATTAGCAACACTTTTATATCTTAAATTTCACAAGCGTGACAGGATGATGATTTACGTGCCCAAAAATTTTAAGTACAACATTCATAATCTCAGTTTTTCAGTTTTTGGTGCATAAAAAAATTAAACGGTGGCTTGTTGAATATATATATTGTGTGTATATATATATATATATATATATATATATATATATATATATATATATATATATATATATATATATATATATAAGAGTAAATCAAGCCATAAATTATTGCTGAGTGTCTTCATGTACGGGACGGGAAAAGCAGCCTAAGATTCCAGGATAGGTGTGGGCCGAAGAGTGTTTTGGAAGTTACTTACCTTGTCTCTTTCATAGTATGATAGATATGGTCCTATGTCAGAACGGGTCATAGGAGTAATTTGAGGAAGTTTAGTCACTGGGTATGATATTTTTCCTTCAGGTTATTACTCTATTTTAACATTATGCTCGCTTTAGCTTCCTGTCATTGTATAGACATGCACCAGGCCCCCTTGTCACGAAAGCCTCACTGAGCCACGCGATGTCTCATTATACAAAACTTTGTAAGATAGTATTGTGTTATAGACTGGTTCCCATCTTATTATCTAAGAATTGTGGAACGAAAGCCAAATACCCAGACTAATATACACTAGTCGTATTTTAAGATATTAAAACTGTATGGTAGGTGGTGTAGGATCAGGGATGGACATGGATTTTGAATAGATTCCATCAACTGGCACCCTAAGCAAACCATTGCAATCGGCTCACCAACCTCCTCAAATTTCTCCTCATATTTGGCGCCCCATTTACTTTGAGCCTTATGCAACCACCAAGTTCGATCATATGGACGGGCCGCCCCTGAATAGGATGGTATTTCACACGTATCCACAATTCAAAAGAATATTAAATTATTAGCTATTGTGCAATCAAGCAAGTTATATGTGTTCAGAGTTACTTATCCATTTATCATCTTCATCTTACCGACAACAAATGTCCTTCATCGTATCGTTCCCTTCAATAGTTTGCATTAAGGCATTACTGTGTTTTTTAGGTATACACAAAACTGCCACTGTTGTTTTGTTTCTTTTAGGTTATTTTTATTTAAGTTGATATATGCATATTATTTTGAATCTGATTTATTTCTTCAGTCATCTTTTCAAGATTGTTTACATATATGCCATGTATATATAGAATTTCTTCTATTAAAATTTTCTGCACATAACAGAGTATTTTTGAAGGGACGGCTGAAAAAGAATTTAAGAGAATCAAACAGCAAAGTCCCCTGAATGACAACAACTGTTGTCTGTTCAGCAACACGATAATTCAGCTTTAACATTACATTTGCTGTCCTCTCAGTTTTTGCTACCATTTAATCCTTTATAAAAACAATTATATGCAACATGGCCGCCATTCAAATGAACAGCCCTCGGTTACCCAGTTTGCAAATGTTTTCTCCTTGCATGTGCAGACTGGTAACAAGAATTGAGAGGACTGGGTTTAAAAACTCGTCTTACCAACGTTCAGGTGAATCTTCTTGTTGGGTATAAATAAATTGCAAAAAAAAATGGTTATTGGGAATGAACATTTACTTTTATGTTGAACTTAGTGCAAAACTATAACAAACGCGGATGGTAAAGTGTTGTCATATAATGTCCATATACATGTTTATCATAACTGTAGATAATATAGTGATACAGTTTTGGTTCAAAATACAAAGTCTTTCTAACCGTTGCACCTTGAAACACTTTATACTTGTAAGCTAGAAATGTGTAAGCAAGAAACAAATAAAATTAAATTTTAAACACTGCGTCGTAGTAAACATACATAATACAATGTTTGAGAATCTGTGACACACAACAAAGAGCTTAACGAGTCGTTACCATTAAAGAAGACAGAAGACGGAAAGAAATACACTCATACTCGGACACGCAAACACTCACAAATTACTCAAAAATGGAAATCTTGTGTCTAAAATGTGTCAATACGGCCTACGTTTCTATTGTCTTACAGTAATTCCGAATGTTGCGTCTTCACTTCAGGTGACCTTGAGTGACCTAGTTGTCTAAAGCTCACTCCGTTACGGATCACTGCCATCTCACCTCTGTTCGCGTGGGTTCGAGTCTGAGATTCGGCGAATGTGGATAGGTGAGAATGCTTTAGCAGCAGCTTCTCGTCGGTCGGTGGTTCTTTTCGCGGATTTCCCTGTTTTTTCCTCCACCATTAACACTGGACGCCATGTATAGCCTATCGTGTGCTGAAAATGGCGTTAGGGCCCACAAAAAACAACAACAACAACAACAACAACAACAACAACCATCACTTGTTCAGTTAACAATTTGCTTTGTATAATTCATTAAAAAAAATTATAGTTATCAAAATGAATAACAAAGTGCAACCTGCGAAAAAATTGCAAAAAGAGTAAGAGGAATTACTCTTGTGAAAAGATATAATTATTTACATGCTTTGATAACAAATTCAACATGATCTTAAAGAGTCCTAGAAAGACCAGATTCCTATAAACCTACATTTCTCTGCTTCAAACTTTATAGGCATAAAGTAATCGGACTTATGTTAAAGCATTTATGAAAATTCAATATTTGTCAAACATATATTATGTTCATGTACATAAACGTATTCGGGTTCCCGGTTGCTCTCCATTGTATTCCAAATCGTATAATGACGATTACATTAAGTAATATGGTCACAAATTTGAACCTTTTTATGGTGCATCATTGTTTGTGATTTGGTATATCTGCAGGAGAGCTTTTGTCTTTTTAGACGATAGCGCCATAGTTTGGGCATATAATATCAGTAATGATAAAATGTTTTAATTAAATAATTGTCACTGGTGTTTTATATTTTGCATTGTATTTCATTTTCGGATCGTTTATCCTTTGTAAATGGTATATTAAAATGTTATTAAAAATGTTAGCAAATTCAATTTTTGAATATATAAATGTTAAGCCTATTATTATCTTGTTATTTCATTAAATTATATGGTTCCCTCGGCAGTAACTTCTGCTGCTGCTACTACTACTACTACTACTACTACTACTACTATTACTACTACTACTATTACTACTACTACTACTACTACTCTCTCTCTCTCTCTCTCTCTCTCTCTCTCTCTCTCTCTCTCTCTCTCTCTCTCTCTCTCTCTCTCTCTCTCTCTCTCTCTCTCTCTCTCGTTTATTCTAACAGCTAAGACCAGTATATTTCTAACGACTCGAACCAGTTTTATTTTAGTAGGTTTTTCACACCAGTCACTCATGTCGGGGATACAAGATCTAAAAGTATAAATTCATATTAACAGCTTTGCAGGTAATATTTTGGTTTAGGCCAGCCGTTACAAATAGGATTACGACAAAAAATTCTCGTAAACACAAAATATTAAAAGAATTGTTTTACTACAAAGAAAACAAAGGCGCATAGCTATTTTTTTTTATTGAATTCAATAGTTTTCGGATTGGTGATATAAATATTTCACCAGTTTAGCGTGAAAGCAGCAATGCTACCTTCAGAGAATAGTGATTATTTGTTGGCAAGTTTGAGCGTGATGTGTTCTCAAAGCTACTTGTAAAAAAAAAAATTTGAAGAAAAAAATGCTAATTTCATGATCTCAAACACAATGGTATGCTCCATTAATTTTGAGAAAAAAAATAATGATTATAATATGGAGACTATTAGCATTAAAGTTGACATCACGATAGTTAAAACAAGGCCGTATGAGGAAGGAATACATTACATATTTAAATTGGTTACATGCTTGTATTTACATTCCGCTAAATTCACACAGCAACTCGAAGAAGTAAACTTTAGAAGGCTAAATTTACAGCTATTCGGGATATGTTGAAAACGAAGTTCTGAAACAGCAAACGCTGAATACGTTCATCAAGTAGTTGTTTTACAAACAATCATATAAATGACTAAATGTGACATAGGTCTGAAATCATTCATGCGTTTAAAAGATTGAAAAAAACCCATAATTACTGAAAAAAAATTTCTTGTTTTGGACTATCGTTATGCGGACTTCTGTATGATTACATAAAGACGATTTAAGTAGTAATATAAAAGGAGAATTCTGGCACTAAACCCCTTTTTCACAGCACATTTACAAACTATCGAATTTTCCTATCCCCCGACCCCTAACCCCTTATCCACAAAAGAAAAAAATAATTCGAGACGACTAAAAGGCTGAGAGTCTCTACTGATAGTGGATCATTATTATGAAAAAGTATTTGTCATGAAAAAAGGGGGTTTAGAGCAAGAAATTCGCCTTTATAGTTACTTCTGGCATTATACAATATTACTAAACTCTCCTATCATTTGATGAACATAGTTGGCGTTTCCAGTAAATGTGTATTTAGTATACCTATCAGTGATAACATTGGAGAAAGTATAACTAATGCGCTACATTATGTCATAGGAAAAGCTAAGAGCAAACATGACAAAATTTGGACAGACCATGGAGTTGTTTATTTTTAATTTTAAAAAAGAATCGAATAGTTTATGAAAAAGCCCGATATCAGAAAGTACGCTACAGGTAACATGGGAAAGTGTTATCGTAGATCGATTTAATAGCACGTTAAAAGATCAATAATTGCTTTACAACTAAAACTACTACTAATACATTGTTTTTATGTGCAAATCGTATCAGAACACAAAAGCACTAAACATTATAACACTTAGGATGTCACTAAAAGAAGCTATTCAAAATGGCAATTCTTGCCAATGAAAATATGAACAGTAGACATAAAATTAATGGTGGTGATAAAGTTAGAATTTCCTTAGTAAGGAAGGTATTTGGAAAAGTATTTACTCCGAGTTGGTCGGAAGAAGTATTTGTTCTTGATAGGATTTTAACAATAATACCAGTCATAAACTCAAAGATCTTACAGGAGAGGATTGATTAGTAGCTTTTGTGAGCAAGAACTACAAAAATACGAAGCAAGATACATTTGTCATCGAACGAGTTATAGCACAAAAGGTAATCTAAGTTTGGTTATATGGCGCGGATACAGTGATAGTTTTAGTAGTTGGATACCAATTAACAGCATTCAGACCGCTAAAGTCCGTTGAAAAGATCAGACTAAATCTTTTTTTTATGAGTACGCATTTACGTTTGATGAATTTACATAACGATAACAGATGTTGTTTTGCTCTGCACACTATAAACAGTCCGTCATCAAGTTCAGAATTTTAGCGAATATAAAGTCAAACTTTATATACTTTTGCCCACCATATATCTCGATGTTCATTAAAGGTCTTATCATACATTATCCAATACATTTGGTACTCAGCAACAGTAAAATCAAACTTTTTGAGTGTTTGGTAGGTGATATTTAACGTCAAATCTACAATATGATGGTCTGCCATATTTTTTCAATTTGATACAAATAATTCAGTAATATCATCAACAAACTCGCCTTCTTATTTAAATTCATTCAAATGTTCGGCTTCTGGTAAGTTTCTGTGATATTTGGGAGCATAACGTCCGTAACACTTACATCTCAACATCAAGATCAGTCTTTTCGCAAGGGACATTATAAAATGGAAACTATCAGGCATTACACAAAAGCAAATATCTTAAACCTGGAGAAACTGCAAAAAGATTGTGATTTACAACAGAATTTACTAATCAAGTTTCGTAGATGTTGTTCTGCAACAAGGCGATGATAATACGGTTCTATTAATGACAGATTAAAAAAAGTTTTAGAAGAACATAATATATATATATGTTGTTAGGTATGATAGGGACGCTATCCTGAAACGGGCACATTACTGTATTATACGACAAGAGCTAGATCGGATATTAGGAATCAAATTTTAATCATCATATCGAACGTTATTATGTCACGTGTTAATTTGGAAAATGCTGATTTGTGGATAACACGAGCAACACCTTTAATTGACTGTGAATTGATATTAAAATGCATAACTGCTGTTGTTATTGATGGAAATCTTATTTCGTCTGTTTCAGTTTTAGTTGATGCTACAGGTCTAAGATTTTGTTTTAATTATAGGGATTTTCAGCATTACTCCGTCGTGTATTTTCCTTTTGTGTTACAAGGTCTAACTTTTCTAAACGAATGTCATTCCGAATACCGTTCCAATGATCAATGAGCAGACCTTTAGGAGTCAAACATTGAAATACTTCGTAAGCAAGCCTATGTGATAAATGTGTAAATTGGTTTGTTTGAGATCCTCTAATAGTTATTATTAGATACCTACAGTTGCTTAAACTGCCAATAAACTTCTTTGTTTTAATGTGTCGAATCAAACCTTTCTCATTCTCTTCATACCGGTTGTAAATCAGGTGTGGTTGATACTAATTGCAATGACAAATTTTCAATATTATTTTCAGTGATACTTCTATTTACATGATATACTCTAGTTCCTTCTGGAATGTCATCGCAAAAAAAGAATAGATAAAATCTTTTACAAATAGTTCCACTTGCTCCAAATCATCTTCAGCTTTCACTTTTATTTTGTAACCTATTGGTGTTTTGATACCAAAAGAAGCACCAGCTTTTAGGCTAATGACAAGCCCTAGCATATTATCAGAATAGCAATTGTACTTAGGGTGAATATATAATATTTCTTTGTTTGTGAAACATACGTTTTCTGCTTATATTTTATATAGCTATTATAATCTCTAAATGATTTTATATTTTAACTCAATTAGAGAAATAATTAGTTGTAACTTAGCGATATAGCAAAACCAGTATTCGACAATAGTTAGAAGTTTGATAATCAAGTTTTAATTTTCAAAAATTTCTCTGCTATAAATCTATTTTATTTACTGCAAACTGTTGTTCAAAATGAGCTTGACAAACACAAAGGACTGAAAGTTATGGTACAATATCATATTATTCTTACAGCATTACTTGTAACCGATAAAGTTTATGACGAAGAACATGCTGAACTTTACATTACATCAATGGTAAGAAGAGTATTACCAGGAACAAATCTAAAATCACTAGCTGATGAAGTGCATCGGGAAGCATGGGGAAAAAAGAAGAATATAATGTATCATGTTCTAGTTGAACATTTGTTCATATCAGATGCTTTATTCTATACGATTAAGTATAATCCGCTCTAACGTAGCTCCTGTGTTGATCACCAACCAAAATCAAAACCACAAAATTTTGCGTAAACCTAAAAAATAACGATGAAAAGTGTTTTGAATGGTCTGTTTTATCGGCGTTATTTCCTGCTGTTGATAGAGTATATAAATATCACAAACACGGTAGCAAACTAAGCTTTAGTGGAAAAGATTCTCTGGCTTCTGATAATCAAATTCCAAAGTTTGAGAAACATAACAATATTTTGAATAATGTGTTTGGAATTGATGAAAAATGTCAGGGTATTTATCCGCGATACATTAGCGAAAAGCTTCACAAAACACGTTAAATTTACTATTTACGAAAATTCTTACGTGTGGGTAAAAAGTCCTTTAACGGACTTATTGGAATGCAATATAGCAACATAAAAAAGAAAAATATTCTTCTGCTATAAGTATTTACAAGGTTGCAAGTCAGAAGAAAGTTTGGATAGGTATCTTGAGTGATCCTTGAACATTTAACAAATTACTATGCCAAGCGAATTTGAGAAACTGTTATAATTTTAGAACTTTAACCAAAAGATGAAAGTTCCTTTTATAATTTATGCTGATTTCGAGTGTATCTTATAGCAAGTAGAAATGAGCTGAAAAAAAATCAAACTAAATCTTTCACCAGAAAAATGCGTAATTGAATCTCTTGCGGAGTAGCTTATAAAATTGTTTGTGCTGAGGATAAACAATTATCAAAACCAATACAAATTTACAGAGGATAAAATCCTATTTGGTTACTAAAGAACGTGATTGACGAAGTTGATTGCATTGTAAATATTTTAAGCAAAAATGTTAGAATGAAATGCTAACAACAAAACAACAAAATTAAAGAACTTGAATCGACAGAATTGTGTCATATTTGTCAGGAGCAACTTGGATCTGACAAAGAAAAGAACCATTGCCACATACAATTTTCACTACAAAGCACCGGATTTCATTTCAGTTGTTTTCCATAATTTCCGAAGATATGATGGTCATATTATTGTTGAAGCTTTCGGCGACAAGGTAAATACTGATCTTCTAAAATTCAACAACAATATCAAATGCATTCCAAATAATAAAGAAAAATATATGTCTGGAATACTTGGAAAACTACGATTTATAGACTGCTTAGAGTGTATAGCAGCTTCTTTAGATGAACCAATATATTTGAAAGTTTGGAGGATCATTTCAGCCATAAATCAAGTTTAATAACAAGGAAAGGAATGTTTTCTTACGAGTATCTTGACCACCGAGTAGATCTGATGAAATAAGTTTACCAGTTAGAGATGCATTTTATTCACAGTTGCATCTGGAAGATATAACAGATAATTGTTACGTATATGTAATTAAATTGCTTGTGTATTAGCTTTACATTCTTTTTAAATTTTTTTTGTTTTATTATATTTTATTGTAGTGATAATTTTCATTGGATTTGAGTCTCTTTTATGGAAATTCACTTGATATGATTTGAACTAAACAGTTGCCGTATCACTATTTTTAATTTACCTTTCTTGAGACGTTTGTAAACATTGAATGAAAATGATTAGTTATTACCAAAGACATATTTTAAACCGTTAGAGATCAAGCAGTTTTTATATTTAACGATGCCAGTTTATTTTGAAATTCATCTTTTTTATTTAATAATTCATATTCTCTGAAAAACAAAACAAGTGCTCTTTTTGTAAAATTCTGGGACAAACACATTCAGTGATAATGTATTTTGCAGTTCTAAAACAGAATATTATAAACTGTTTCAACGAGGAACTGTTGCCATCAGTACATTGACCTCATCTGACGTTATCGACTTCCATATTGGAACTTCATAGAGATTCGAACCTGGATTCAATTAGAACTGTTTAGTGATATGACTTATATTTTGCAGTTCTAGGATGAATGTTTGGATTATATTCACAAACAGTAAGTCCTATTTCATATTTTACCTTGTTTTCTAGAGAAATATATTATTTTGTTAAAATTTACAAAGCTTATTGTCTTCACTCTTTTCTTTTACATAAAGAATACAAATACGCTAAGAAAATTTGGAGTGAATTAGATTGTAAAACATTTGGAGATTATAACGATTTAAATCTGATAACGGATGTTTTCCTGCTTGCGGTCATATTTGAAAATTCCAAACATGTTGACATTATTACCTACGGACTATATCCTGGATGGTATTATTTAGCTCCTGGAATTTCATGTGATGCACTGCTCAAGTACAGCAAAATAAAACTTGAACTACCCGGACATGTTCTGTATTATAGAATGGGCAATCCGAGGAGGAATAAGCGTAATAACGAAAAGGTATACGAAAGCTTACAATATATATATATATATATATATATATATATATATATATATATATATATATATATATATATATATATATATATATATATATATATAATCACGATGAAAACCTTCCATCGTCTTACATTGTATTCCTTGACGCAAACAATTTATATGATGAATATGCGAGACAATGCCATACACCGGTAGGCTCAGGTAGATACCAGTCGATCAGTTTTTTCAGCGAAACGGAGAAAAGTATAGCAGAAGATGTTAGTTATTTGGTAGAAGTTAATCTTGATTATTCTGTTTGAACTTGATGATCTTCATACCGCTTATCCATTCTGTAGAGAGTCGATGATTTGCATTTGCTGTTAAGAAATTCGTTGTTCATAAACTTGTTCCAAATTTGAAGAAGAAGAAGAAGAAGAAGAAGAAGAAGAAGAAGAAGAAGAAGAAGAAGAAGAAGAAGAAGAAGAAGAAGAAGAAGAAGAAGAAAGAAGAAGAAGAAGGAGAAGAAAAAGAAGAAGAAAAAGAAGAAGAAAAGAAGAAGAAGAAGAAGATGATGATGATGATGATGATGATGATGATGATGATGAAAAAGAAGAAAAAGAAGAAGAAGAAGAAGAAGAAGATGATGATGATGATGATGATGATGATGATGATGATGATGATGATGATGATGATGATGATGATGATGATGATGATCTGTATGATTGAAGTGACAATCATGCATAAAAATTAATTTTATTCACACATACACATACCCACACACACACTTTACGCCTCTCTTCAAACATATTCTTTGATTAAAGAGAATTTAGAAGAATGATTCATACAAAAACTAAGATTTCAGAAATATTCATATTTTACGAGGAACAACATCTACAACGAAACAGAAAGGAAATAAAACGTTGAATTGAAAGAATGTGTAACTGAGCAATCTACATAAACATTACAAAAGATGACTAGAAAAAAGGTTTATCTCCTGAACAGCTTTAATAGTCACATAATTGATCAGTAACAAGAAAACAAGCCTGTTATAAAAGTAACGATGTATATGTGTTGATATTAAGACATATAAAGAATGCTTGGGTCAAAGAAGCGAAAAGAAAATGGAATACGTTATTGTCACAGAGCCAAAGCCTGGAAAGATACAGTCTGATGAAGGGAAACAGTTTAAAGACAGTACTGTTATGGATTTTCTTTAAAATAAAAATGCTCAATATCTTTGAACTTGGCAAAGCATCTGTACCAGAAGGTTTACCAACCTTAAATACTATAATATTGAAGTATTTCATTTTAAATGAATGATAAAATCGATTGACGTTTTACCAGAAATAATTGACTGATAAATAACACGTGCTATTGCGTTAAAACACAAGATGTGTCGCCGTGTTCTAATTATCAATAATTTTAATATATACAAGTTGCTACTGTGAGGTCTTAACACGGAGTGGTGTCAAAGAGGCAGACGCCTGTAGATAGTAGCAGTGTAACTATGACTCATACACAGAGGGTTCTGATTGGTCAGTTACACATGTATAATGTTACATAATACTAGTCATAGAATAGCAAAAATGACTTCGGTTGAAGAAAGCACATTAGAATACATGTCAAAGTTATAAATCGACTCATTATATTTCTTGACAGCTGTCTAAACTTAAAATCAGTGCAAAATATTTAGTATTAACTTTCATTCGTCACTTTACATACAAAGCACTTAAAATCGTAAAAAATAATTTTAATTGATACAGTTGTGTTAAAACAGGAAGACTTGAAAAGAGAAGACAAAGAGTGCATGTTTTACGAACAATAGTTATCTCTATGGAGTGAACAAGACGAGATATATCTAGTTGTTAAAATGTCAAAGCCCAAAAACTGAACGGTAAAAGCACGTACTACTTAAATGTAACGATTTCTTTAACAGTTGGAGTGCGGCTAAACTTATTATGCAATTAAATAAATTATACCATTCCTTCAGATATGACTAAAAAGAGTACCTAAATAGGAGATCTTCAAAGCATGAAAATTTAGGAATTCTTTTGACAATGGTGAGTTTATAATTTGACAGATGTAAACAAAGGCTGGGCGTTGAAGAATAAATGTCATAAAGCTGTCAAGTCAAGCCAATTTATGTTGATTAATTATGAAACGTGGAGGGTACATCCATTAGCATACATCGTGCACACGTAAAACGTAATAAGGCAAAAAGAGTTGCTCGTAATAAATGTTAATTCAGTATAATCAAAAACATAATATTTTCAACAATTTGAATTCCAAATTAGTTCAATATACATTCAAAAACAGCTGAACAGATTTGCAATGTAATGACTACAAGTTGTCTATGCAATTTTGAACAAATTCAAAAGAAATAAAATCAGAAATGATGATATACTAATAACAATGAAACCAATAAATCTTCTTTGAATTATATTCAATAAACGTATTTATGTCAACTACACTATCACTATACTTTTCTGGATAAACATTTCAACACATTCGGTTTAACACATCTCTAAAAGCTCCCTTTGCAAAGAGATTTACCACAGTAATCAAACTCAATTAATAAGAGACTAGTTTCATACCACATAGATTACACTTTTAACGGTGCTTAAATACGCATATTTTGACGATACAATTTCGTATGGAACCATCCTATGACATCTGGTAATATTTATAATAAATGGTAGAATTATTATTGATGTTGTGGGAGAAGTCGAATTGTGCCCAGAGCAATTTATATCGGATATGCTATCAATTTTAAGTACAAGATATAAAACAAAAACAGAAGAAAAAAAAATTAATAACAATTGGAAGATAGAAAATACAGATACTGATTAACAGGAACGTAAAGATTGTGCAATATCAACGCAATTAAGATTCTGTAACAGTAGACAAAATGAACAATTACAACCAAACATTATGTGTTACAACCAAACATTATGTGTTACAACTCACAGTATGTTGTAAATTAGAAACCCATAATTACTGTATGTTCTACAGAAGAAAACATTTATTCACTAATCAATAATTATTGGATGAAAAATATATTAATCCTGAAATTATTTAATTAGCCAATGCACACATCAAATTCTCTATTTAATATTAAAACGAAACAAAAACGAAATACTCTAAGATTGAGTATTTACTATTAGGAATATGTAATGTTTCACAAAAGTTAGTACTCTTATTTTGTTTCTTGTTACTTGATTCCCTCCGTTTTGTTATTGTATTAGACGATTCGTTTGCTCACCTTTTCAGCAATGTTCTAATCAATTGCATTTGTCCTGTCAATCTGTTGCTTGGAGATTTGCCAAGCCTTCAACTGAATTTAGGAATTGTGATAAACACGCACACTTGTATACCAAAATTATGGAAGAGCAAACAAAAATTGTACCGCATTTTATGCACAAATACAATCGAAACTGTGAATGGGTCAATGAGTTACCTTAGAAAATTGAAATACTATGTAAAATACATTACTGACCTTATGAAAGATATTAAACGTTGCACGTTTGCGGGAAAACATTTAAAAACAAACAAGCATTCAAAAGCACAAGAAGATTTTAATATCTGTAACAACATTTCAGGAAATAATACTTGTTGCTGGATGGAAAATTTGGTTTACTTTCTTGTTTTGTTTCTATACTTTGTATTGCATTCTGTTGAGTAACGACATAACCTGAACTGTGGAGAACATTTCGAACAAAGGGATGTTTTGGTCATGTTTTTTCTTTATATATGTTATATAAATTGTAATCGATAGCTGCAAAAATAAAACGTTGAAAAGGAATAAAACCGTATGTCTTAAGACTTTCTTTTTTTTCTTCAATTCCGTATTCCATATCTGCTCTCTTTGTCTTTTGTCATAATAAAGTTGTTCGGGTTACTTTGGTATCCTGTAGAATGTTAAACAAAGTGTCAAATTTATAAGCTTGAGGTTTTAATTAGTTTTACGAAAGAGTTCTTCAGTTGTTATTCATTTATCTAAGTTTGTAGTATTTGTTTCTACCAAGTTATTAAGCTCTAGATGCAATTTTTCTTTTTGTTTCTCTTATTGTGGAGTATTTGTTGACTATGATACTCAAGATGGGTTTAATTATTCTATTTGGTTAGGGAAGTTTGCTTTTGCATCTATTGATAGATTTTACGTCACGTTATATGTGATGTCAATATTTAGACTTTACTATTTACTTAAGCTGAAACTTAACTCATTATGCAATGTCTGCCATTAAAAGTTCCATATTCCCATATTGGCACTGACGGAGTCATTGAATGACTATAACGGCACGGCACCATCACCCACTATCAGGCAGTAGCTGAAAATTTACTTTGTTTCCTTGCTTTTTGAGTACAGACGAACTTTTCACAAATTATTAGTAGATGCGAACCATCAGGCAGATATTTTTGTCGTAGCTAAAACACTGTGGAAAATCGTTAAAATTATATGTAAAAAGTTCGCACATAAATATTTGGACACGAATGGGCAACATAACTAAATGAGATATGGATTATAAATGTTAGCAAAATGCAAATGAAAGAACAATTTGGTTGCGATAACGATAATATATTTCTAAAATGTATATGTTTTTCAAATATAAAAATGTAGTTAAACTTTAAATCAAAAGAGAATCATTGTGTTTAAAGTCTTTGCCATATAAAATAATGACATTTAAAGTTTTGACCTAATAAAGCAATTTCTTCAAGATAGCAACATTTTACACTGAAACTTAAATAATTTTTACATAAGATGTTAATAGTTTCTAATCAGCAAGAAGTTTTAATATTGAAATCATCTTCGCATAATATATGAATGATTCAGCTTGGACTAGACTTTTCACTGAAATTACTTTCGCCCAATAGATCAATGGTTTATAATCAGCTTGACATTAAGTTAAAATCATTTTCAACTGATAAATCTAAAGTTTCTTATCAGCAAGAATTTTCTAGAAATCATTTTCACCCATTCTTTTAATTTTTTGGAAGGTGTAATTTTTTTTTAAAAAATGAGTTTAATCCTCAGATTTACTAAACCAATTTAATGCCTAAGAAATAATAATAGCCAGATTAAAAGTTCCTCCACTTAAATTTGCTTCTTTCAAAATATTTAAAAGAATACAATTACGCATACCATATATTTGAAATTCTGAAATTGACCTTTTTTTGGATGATTTGTATTTTTTTAGATGATTTACATTGTGGAATGTCTTTTCTCAATAACATGAGTGCTGAAACTTGGAACGAGATCAACTGCTGCACTGTTTAAGAGAATTCAGCTCTTTTGGCAATTAGGAAACTCGACGATCCGACACTGCATCCGGAGGCACGTCACTCGATTATCAATTTATAGCTGTGAATATGGCTTAAGTTAAAAACCATTTCCAGTTTCTTTTTAAGCAACCAGGTAGGGTAGATTCCAATTTAAGTGTCTAGTTAAACAGGGGTTTGGTGTATTTTTTAAGTGGAGGCATTTCTAACCAAGCCTTGAATCCTGGCGTGACACCCTGAATCTTTCTTATTGTTCTGTATCTTTTAAACTTTCATTATATCATCTCAGCGTTGACGTATTTGGTCTCTACCTCTCTGTCATGTTTGGAGTCACTTTACACACCCACTTAATCTGAAAACGTATTGTCAAGCATTTTGTCCAAAATATAGTCGTCCGTTTCAACTAGCTCTAATCTATCGGTGTTAGTTGCCGCAAAATGCCTAGAAACTATTCCTTGCTATTTACGGTACTCCCCCATTGGAGTCATTTTCACCCAATATGACTGCATTTCTTAAAATTACAAACGTGTGTTGACTTTTATAAATGGTCTAAAATGTATAGCAATAAATAATTCCCTACATTGTATGCGTGGTATAATATTCAATTTTTCAAGTTGTATACGTAGTTTCAGGCTGGGTGTATGGTACGGAAATTTGAGATGTGCAGTACGGAATCACAGATTGAACATCAGTATTGAACACCACATCAGCCATGTAAGATTAAATGGGTATATACAAAAATACTTGTACCTTTATTTTTCAATGCAAATTTTAGCTATTCTGTTTAATAATTCAACTTGTTGATAAATTACAGGTATACTTGCCTTTTCATTCGTTTGTTGTTTAGCAGTAGATAGTTTACATCTTCAAAACGATTAATTAATAAATATGAGTGTTTCTTTGCCACATAATTTTATTAATTGTAGTTGTAGTGTGTGTGCGTGTATGTATATATGTGTGGGAGAGGTTTTCTTTAATTAATTAAATAGAGTAGCATCATGCGTTTCCTAAATTGTCTGTAATTAAAATATATTATAAGAGCTGCAAAGAAGCGAGCACCGGAATTGCGGGCAGTTGAGTGGTGGAACCGCGAACTGCGGAGAAATGGAGCAGAGACTGATAATAGCAATCAATAATTGTAATGGAGTTCCAAAACTCTCATATCTCATACTACTGTAGTGTCTGAATGAAGTAAAAAAGGCCTGATTTCGACAGTCACAAAGACCAAGGTTTCTATAATAGATCTGATATCCATTCGTAGCCAAGTTTATTCACTGTCATGCCCGTGCAATGATGTATGTGACTTTCAAAAGAAGAGGAAGAACTTACCGCAGGGAATGTCACATACTCATAGGTACGTACTCTTGTGGGTGAGAAAAAGTGTACAAAGATAACTTAATTATGTAATAAATGTCGCGATGACCTACTTGATGGATGTGACGTTATATTGTGTGATATGCACACGCGTACTAGTAAGTGCACTGAGTAAACTAAATTTAGAAAAAATTTAATCTAAGAGTTTTGCCCTATATGCGCATGAATTCACGTATTAATGCACGTGCACGTGCACAAAACTTGATTTACAGTTGGGGTGTCACGCATAATGCCTTGTACAACTAATGCCAGAAGTTCTTGACCAAAAACAGCCTAAGTTGTTTTAAGAATTCCTTCTGGTCTAGCTTACTTCAAAACTGGAATGCTTGAAGGTTGGAGCATTTCATATCCAAAAATGAAAAATTAATTTTATTTTCAACCCGCAGGCATCATTACAATCTAATTTAAAATGTCTCTATTTCACGTCAAATGTTTTATTCCATCCTATTTTGTCTCAGTTAAACTGAGATCCTGTTAAAGAAATAATGCAGCGCTTGTGTGGGGTGGGGGTGTTGGGAATGTGACAGAGTAAAGCAATTTTTGACAGAATTAGTGACTTGGATTTGCTCAAACGTTGAAAACTTTATGGTATTAGATTCAAAGAAAATTGTAATGAATTTTTTTTTTAGTCATGAAAATTCAACTTATTACTTGTAGCTGAAATGTGTATTGACCTTTATATATATATATATATATATATATATATATATATATATATATATATATATATATATATATATATATATATATATATATATATATATATATATATATATATATATATATATATATATATATATATATATATATATATATATATATATATATATAACAATCTAAACATTAAGATTTACGATATTTATAGGCCTAATATGGTATTAGAGTTCTGAAAATGCATGTTTGCATGTTTGACTGTTAAGAAAGCTAATTTTGAGCACCAATGAAGAGAATGGAAACCTGTATTAGTGGATGAGCGAATAGCTGTATGTAAAAGAGATATGACCATTTACACAATGTATGTAATATGGATTTGTTATATTATATGCTAAATAGCAGTTCTATTACTGTCTTTCAATTGTCTCTTCCGTAACGAGCATTTCAGAGGAAGGACCTGAAAAAAATCGTCGAAGGTGGGATGGGAGTGTAAACTGATATGCAAGGGGTCTGTTGAATGTAACCCCTGATGGTCTTAAATTTTGAGCATTTCTTAGCCATAATTTAAACCATGTAACTTCATATAAGTTTTGTTCATAAAAAGATGTTCCAGTTGTTTCGCTCGCCGGATTTTTTGGGGGGAGGGGGAGAAGGGGGTTACACTTCGAGCCAACATCTGACCTAGCCTTAAAAATCAGATTTTATCCTTCACTTTCTTTTCTATCTTGTCTTTATTTCATCTATTTTCTTCTTTTTTTCTTCTTTTTTTTTCTGAAATGTGTATTGACTTATATATATATATATATATATATATATATATATATATATATATATATATATATATATATATATATATATATATATATATATATATATATATATATATATATATATATTCTTTTTGCTCTAAGATTTAGCTACGATCCAGAATATAGCGTATATTTTTTTTTCAATCCATCCAGTAGAATGTTCTCTTTCTGCATTCAACTATTATTTAAGCATAATTTTTAATATAATTTTATGTGTGCATATTGTTAATTCTATTATTGATACAGTTATTTGATAATGACGAGCCCAAGGTTCCTCAACATTGGCTCCACTTTCTGTCTAGTACACACACACACACACACAAACACACACACACACACACACACACACACACACACAAAACAGAAAGAAAGAAAAGAAAAGAAAAATAAATTGTTACAAAAAGTCTGAATAGACCAACAAGATGTTTACCCACACTTTAAAAAAAAAAAATATTTGTGATGGTTATTGACCATTATGTCAGAAAATGATCGAATAATAGACTCTTCCAGGATCACCTTTCTGATTTATGTGAATGACGCTGTTTGATTGAATGGTGTTACTTTTTCCGATAAGTATACATGGGCTATGCACATTTGCTATATTTTTTACGCTTATTATGAAGAGAACCTTTTTAAAAATAAAAGTTGTATTTTGAACATAAATTTTTAAATGTTACTTTTATATGACAATTTAAAACTTGGCCAGGGCTTAATTTACTTTTATTCCCACACAGTTCGTTTTCATTCGTTTTAGTATAGACCTTTAAAGATGTCAGCCACCGGAAAATATGGATCGGTTGTTGTACAAGGTTTTTCGGGTAATTTCTGCCTACCAGACACACGATATAAATAAATACACGATAAATGTTCATTTATATATAATATAATGCGTATGTGTATCATTTTAAATAGAAACAAACCTTCCATTGTATTGCTTGGCAGGAATACATGTGGTAACTGTTTCCGAGCTATGCATGTATTTTCGAGTTTTCTTTTGTCACAACACAGCGCTGGAACAGAATTAAACTTTGTTACAACTCTTTCGGATAAAGCAATGAATTAAAATAATAGATTATTTAACTGACTTGAATAAACTTAGAAAGTACACCAGATGGTGTTGTGCTTAAATTTAAAAAAGACAAACAAGAAGACAAAATATGTGACGCTACTTAGGCTAATTTAATAAAACTTCATCTTGAGCTTGATAATAAGAAGACTGATCGTAGTTAAAACCAGTTACTTAATAAAAATATTATGTAATTTTTAAGAGAATGTTTTTACAGGTTCAGTATCATGTCCCTCACTTTCACTAGCTAGGGTCATCAGTTAATTTTGAACTACCACAACTTTAGGCAAATCCTGCTAGCTGAACAGTATTTTCTGCTCAACTGTTAGAATGAATGCAGTGGAAAGTAACTGATCCAGTCAGATTGCTCACTTTATTCATTGATGAAAGCAGTTGTAAAAAATCATGGCCTCTGTCGATGACACATCACAGGCCATTTTCTCCAATTCAGACCATTTTCATTCAAATTTACTTTCAGCTTTAGGTTTCTAGACATATGGAAGCTATCATAACACACAACATGTGTAATGAACTTTCTCATTGGTTAATTGATTGAGCTTGCTATGTGTAGCACATCGTCCATCCACTGTTTTGTCTGGTTACATATGTCATTAGTTGATTCTAGATTAAGGACTACTCCTGGTCTCAGCTGAGACTACAAGGTTTTTATTATATCACTATTATTCTTTAGAGTCTTAATTGTTGCCTACATATTGAATTCCAAAACAATACACATTTCACAGCAAAATTTCTTAATTCTAGGGAGGGTACTCAAAATGTTAGTGTTGAAACTATTCCTGGGAAAGTAAATTTTGCATTCCTCATAATCACTGGCAGATGAAGGGAAACAGCCTGAATCGGCAGAAGGTCTGATAATCATGCCCCTCTGACATGTCAACAGAGGTAGTAAATATTAAATGCATATTTTGTGGAACAAATCTCTTGTTATTAAGTTTAATTTACTTATAGTAAGGTAATGTGGTCATCAAAGTTACTGTGCTGTGGATCACTGTCAATATTAAAATTGTTTCTTTTTAAGGTTTTATTTGTAAAGAAATACATACCTTGAATAAAGAGTACTTTTTCTGACTGCAGAAGAGTAAGAAAATAAAAATTTTCTTATCTTTATTCTGGATTGTTTTATGCAACTTTGAAAATTTATCATTAATTCGCACAGCAGCTTCCATTTTTCCAATGTTTTTCATTCTATTGTGAATTGATGTAACTTAACTGGTTGATTCATCTGCTTATGAAGAGAACTACACCATCCCTAATTTTTTTAATATCATGAATGCACACAAAACGTTTAATTCAGAATCGGTTATTGTTATACAGATTTTCAAAAATTATCAAGGAAATGTGATTTGGATTTGCATGTTTCAACAGTCATGTGTTATCTTCTGTCACTGTTCTCTATTCATTTCTTTTGAAGGAATTCAGTGTATAGTACATTCATTTTGTATGAATCTAATGATGAAATCACTAGTTTTTGATATTTTTTTGATGATGACTTCCTACCAATGAAGAATCATTTTCTGGTGCATTAGTCACATGTTTGGTCTGCCTTCTGTGCTACTTTGGTAGCACAATGACATTTATGGTTTTCAGAGAGAAAATGTACTTCATTGTATCTGAAGATCCAACCCCATATTAGATATTTGAATAGTTGTCTTGGGGTTAGAGTCATAATGTAACACACTGCAACATCAAGAGGTAGATTGCTTTATACAGGAACTATTTTATTAAGCAACATTTTATTGTGCCCTGAATGCCTGAAATCAACATGTGGATAATTTATCGATTCAGAAATAACAATCAAAACATTATGTTGTCTCATAACAATTACAGTATTGTGGTATTGTTTGTAAAGCATATACTTTTGACATGCAGAAATGGCTAGTTAACACAAGGGCCAAATCATTCATTTTCTTCAAACCTAAATTATCCCCAGCATTCATTTAGACTTTAGTATGATATACTGAAAAAGAAATCACTGCTATGTGACTGTATAAAATTGTAACATGAATTTGTAAAACAGTTAAGCAGAATGGTGTGTATTAAGTTGATGAGTTGATTTTGTATATTATGCTTGATTTTCTTAATTATGAAAAGATGCACATGTTTTGCTAGCTGGAAGTACATGCTAATGATTATTGTCAATGGTTTTCTTTGATCTAGTTGTCCCAGTTAAATTCAGTGAGAAGAGTAAAGCAGCTCATTATTTGTACCTGAAGGAACATACTGTGAGGGACAGTGATGCACACAAACCAAAGAATAGAACTCTGTTTGTTCTCAGTGTTCCACCCTACTGCACAGAGGTAACAAGTTATTGATATGACTCTATGGTCTTCAATTAGGTAACAGAAAAGAGTAAAAACCAAAACATTTTGTAAAATTCAACAAATAATTTATTTCCTTAGGGTACAATGTGAAAATTTAAACAGAACTTGCATTATTTTGTATTAACCCCAAATAGTTATAAAAGTTCTATCATAAGTCCAAGTGTATGAAGTATCGTTTGAATTCTAGTGGTATTCTGAAAAATTTAGATATCAAATGTATTGATGTGCCTATAGTCTTGAATGTGCTATTATACCTATAGCCAGGAATGTGATGTGTCTACAGATTTTTGATGTATCACATTGACATAATTCAAAATATCCTTGTCAGATTTAACCACAATACCAAATGTTGTAGTCAAAGAATATTATTAAGTTCTTGTAATTCGATTGAATACTAATTTGAATAGATAAATCCACCCAAAGTAAAACTGAATACAATAATAAGACTAGTCAGCAAATTTAGGAATTTCCAAGTGGAAAATCATGTCCTAGATTTAGATTCAAATGAATATGGTTACATCTAAATACAATGATGAAAATACTTAACTTATACTCTTAGACAGATATTAGGCATATAATAAATGTCCACTGGTAAGGTGCAACATGAACTTGATGTTGGACAAAGTCAGGTACAGAATACAGATATACATAATATACAAGCATTAAGAGAAGCCAGCAAATAATGCAAATTGTATATACACACTATTATCCAGTCAGTGCTTTAAATAGGTGCTTGATGCACATCCTAAAATTTAAAATTTGAATTTATGTATTTAGCTGTGAACCATAAGTTATTGAAACTGAATTTAGTGTACTTTTTCCTCATTAAGTAATATGAAAAAAGGCCTATTTTGTAAGGATAAAAACTGAATGAACAGAAATAAAGAAATTTAATGTAACAACTTAAAACCCACTGATGAGCTTTATGTTTTCTCACGGAAACCCTTAGTTGTCCAGCCAGGATCCTAAGTTTCTGGAGACTGATGGTTCATAACTTGCTTTGCTGAAAGCCTGCATAGAGCTATCATCTTGTAACTAAATACAGCAATTCTACTTTGTTCAAATAGACTTCCCAAGTTTACTGAAAACTTCATGCTTGGCAGAAAAAGATGGAAAGCATACATGATTATCATGGCTGAAGAAACAAAAGATGATAAATTACACTTTCATTTATCATTTAGATATTAATTTTACCTGTAGGAATGGTTTTACAGTGTAGTGATGATTCTGAATAAATTAAATTTTGCTTATGTTCAACTTGTAGAAATGACGATAAACATTTTGGTTAAAAATATTGTGGTTTCAACATTTTGTATGGAGTACCACTTCTTATGAATTTAGTGGTTGCTACAACCACAGTTTTAAATACATAAATAGTATTGCTGCCAAAGGCACATCAACAAATTAGGAATTCTGATAAATGTTTTGCTAACAATGCAAAAATTGATGACCACAAAAATAAATGAGTTATGCAAGGGAGGAACCATCTTTGTTGGCCATTTTAGAAATTAACAATAATTTTAGTGCAGGAAAATTGTTGTATAAAGTATTATGTAATAAAATATTTTGGAAGAATGTTTGTGTCACTTTTTTTTGATATTCAGTTTTGTTTGTGCAAATGCATGATGTATTATTATGATTAGTGTAAAGCATCATCTGATACTATTTCAGGAAAGTCTCAGGAGAGTATTTACTCAGTGTGGCAAGGTTCAGAGAGTTTACTTACATAGAAAACCCACAGCAGGTCTACCAGTATTGGACTCTTCTAAATATTTTCCTGCCACCCCTCCAATTCAAGTAAGTTGTCTTACAGCATAGCCAATCACTTCAGAATCCTGCTGTACTTTTAAGATCATATGATGTTATGATGTTAATTTCTAGTTATTGAATAGATAGGTTTAACTTGGGTTTGCCCGGTATAAAATGTTAACATGAAGTATAGTTGTCTAAGGATATACATGCATGGAGGCTATTGACTTTGTTGACAGTCGACACGGCAACAAGTTTAAGCCTTAAGAACTGTCATAATAATTGTAGAACTTAGGTCTGGTATGTATTATTGAATAATACTCTAAAAGGCATTGCAATATTTTCCTTTTATTTACATGAAACAGCCTTAATAACAATACAGTGTTGAACATTTTTAAAGGTTTCATTAGATTAAATGTGAATATCCTTGTTCAAGCACTACCGTTTTCCAAAAATGTGTTCCAAGAGCACCTGTCATAATTATATGAAAATTCTGATGAGTAAGTATTCAGTAATATTTATATGCCCATCACCTAATCAGATGCTATATTGCCAGACATCAATAAATCATTTCTTTTACCTGTATTTTTTTTCCTTCGTGAGACTACCACTCTTATATATCTGTCTTTTCATTGTAGAAAAGTGACTTCATAAGAAAAGGGAATGTATATATTTATCAATCTTAATCCTTTTTGCCACCTTTAATTTCAGGGCTTTAAGGTTGCTTACATTGTGTTCAAAGATCCCAAATCGATCCAGCGAGCTAAAAATTTGCCTTATGACAAACCATTAATCCTATCAACACCTGAGCATCCATTGTTGATTGGATTAAACAGTAAGACATACATACATACATGCATGCATGCATGCATGCATACATACATACATACATACATACATACATACATACATACATACATACATACATACATACATACATACATACATACATACATACATACATACATACATACATACATACATACATACATACATACATACATACATACATACATTGTTTTTGTTTTCAAGGTTGTTGTACAATTAGAATATAGTTGGAACATACGTGCATACATACATTCATATATGCACACACACACACACACACATCCTTTGATTCATGAAAAAACAATGGTGTGAGTTGGTATATTTGTTCCTGCATGTAAGTATGTTTGTATTTGTCAGTGTCTATACTATATCTGAATGCTGGTACACATTTCTTGTTTATTTAATATTGTACTAGATCTTTGTAGTATATGTATTTATACTTCCACTTTCAGAGTGGTGTAAAGAGTATGAAGAAAATGTAGTTGATGTCAGGGAGATGCAGACAGAGATTGACAATTTCATGGCTAAATTTGATCAAAAACAGGAGGAGGTAATTCTGTTACATACCACTCTATTTTGGTGCAATGTTATTTCACTTTGACTTCATACTACAAGTAGGATCCCAGTCAGGAAGCTGAACTATTGAACAAATGCTATATATTTGTTTCTCAGTTGGACTACTTATATCCTTGCAAGTCAGAATGGTTTGTGCATTTTAGGTACCATGTATAATCGCTTGAGAGATGAATTTAACTGCAACTTTCTATTTTTATTTCTCTCTCTCAAGATTTAAAAATTAAAACAAATGTTTGAAGATGTACAAAAAATTGATTATGATGCATTTGGAATGTACTTTTTATTAATTCTGCAATAATGTATCCATGTTTTCAAATCCATATATCCAACAACAGAAGCAGAAGCAAAAAATGAAAACTGAGAAGACAATTAAATAGAAGTTGCTTTATGTGACAGAACTGGAATTTAATCTTTAATTAATAAATTTGACCAGATGCCATTTGCACCTCTGAAGTTATATCCCCTTACTTTGACAGCAACAATGAACTCATTCTCATGCATTAATTAATCTGACTCACACTGTTTTCAGATAGTGTCAGATAATTTACAAATTGATAAAAATGTAATTTAGTGTGACAAATTAGGTCAACCAAATACTAACACTTTTTTTAGATTGTGTAGATGTATGCGATTGGTCTATAAAAGTATGATGAATTTATGAAATGGAGGTGATGGTTAAATTTTATGTCAGAGAATGAATTTAATCTTCTAAAATTTAATTCTGGAGAGGCTTGGTATATAATAAAAGCTAAATGATCTTTTCCTGCATTACTACTTATATATCTTACCTAACAATACTATACTTACAATACTAAAAATTATATTTTAACTCATGGCTTTGACACACATTAAAATAACATATATATTTATGCTACATGATGAAATATATTCAGTACTAATGAAGGAAAAGAAAATATCAGATACATATATGATTATGTAAATATTATGTAGTTTTGATGTAGTTTTGAGATATTTGGTCATCTTGTTGACAGTTAATTTTTTTATAAGAGTAGAATGGAATAAAATACTGCAGGGTAAAGTAATACAGCATAAGTGTAGTTTGCTGAAAGAAAAATTATGTTTTATAAGTAAATAGTTTGAATGGATACCAGCAAGTCATGGAAGGATAATACTAATAGTAAAGCAGCAGCAAATCCAAAACTGAAAATATTTTCCACTGTATTACAATAAAAAGGTATATAAAGACTTATATTTTCACAGCTTGTTGTATCTCCTTTCCATGTTTTTATATTATATATATATATATATATATATATATATATATATATATATATATATATATATATATATATATATATATATATATATATATATATATGAATATATATATGAATTTCTTCTGTACAGGAATTGAGGAAAGCCAAAGAAAATGAAGGAGTACCAGATGAAGAAGGTTGGGTGACAGTCACAAGGGTTGGAAAGAAGAAAGGAATTCCAAGGACTGAAGCCTTAGATAAGAAAGCAAAGGAAAAAGAGAGGAAAAAAAGGAAAGAAAAGGTATCTTTGATTTTGCTTCATTTTTGTCTTATAGACACAATGAGACATGGCTTTTTAGGCAGGCATTTAGATTTCCATATTTATGATACAGATATGTGCATTAACTATTTGACACTTCTTAATTGATTCCTTGAAAGTGTACCTAGATTTTGGCTGACTATACTGGCTTATTGTTGCATCAGTATTTGTGTCTGATTCTTGGATTTTATTGCTGATGCAGTAAGGTAAAGTGGTTTGAATTTAACATCTATTCAATAATTAAACAATTGTATCCCATTGGTAAAATTTACAGGATCTTTGGGTACAAATATTTTTCTCCTTCAAATATGTTCCCAAATCACAATAACGCTAAGAATATATTCCTTACTAACGCTCTAGTCCAGTCCTCCTAAAGGCAAAAATTTGTCCTTTCTGTCTATATTTTATAGACAAAGGGCAGTAAATCTTGCCATTACATCCTGCACCAGTTTGAAGCTTTTGCTGTGAACTGATAATATTGTTCACATTGCCAACCAAAATCTATTGGCAATTTGTGCCAATTTCCACTCATGCATCAAGGATTTTGTTATTTTCAGATTCTGTAGGTGGTATAAAGTATTTTTTTTTTTTTCAAATTTGACCCTAATTATGTCAGTATTTTTACCTCTGACTGCATGGCTCATCACAGCAACATAATACAGAGAAACCTGTTATGAGAGACCACCTCTTCTGCCAACAAAAACCGGTCTCTCAAGACAGGTGGTCTCTCATAGCCAGTTTGTACCAAAAAAAAAAAACAGTTTCCAAGGTCCTGTTTCAGAACAATGGAAATAAAACTAACCACAATCAATGTACATATATTATATTCTTTATTAATAGTTTTTGCTAAAATATTGTATGCATTCATCTAAAAACAAAGTTACTATGCAATAAATATATATTTCTATCATTAAACATGAAATCACATTTACATTTGAAGATCACATATATCAGCATACAAAATCATTCCTGATTTACACCTTTTTCTTTATAATTACCTAAATTTGTTTTACTGATGTTTGATCTGCTTTTTTTGCGAGTGGTCTGCTTTTTTTTCTTCACTTCTTTCAGTTCCAGTAATTATTTTCTCAAGTTGTAAAATTTATCTTCATTTAGTTGGAGGTTCATTCATTGTTATTAAGGTTCTAGGTGTTAACATTATTAGTGCTCAGTTGTCATATCGATCTTAAAGATGGTTTTGACTAGACGTTGGGAAAATATTAAACATCTATACATGCGCTTTGCATATCTAACAATTAATAAAATAAACAAATAAGTATCACAACCAGAAATAGAACCATTTACTCAGAGACAAAAGAAGACATGCAGGGATTAACTCAATAAACAGTGTGTAACTTGGTTTGCACCAACTTGAATAGATAGCTTTGATTGGGATGTAATCACTTAACGTCAGGGGAGAAAACAACAAACATCACAAGTCTTGAGCACTATCAATTGAATCCTGCAAATGATTCTCTTTAGCTGGTTTAATAATACAGATTAACTCAAATAACAAGAAATATAAGCGACCACTATGGCACTACAATGGCAATTTGGGACATGTACATTAGCCTGGTTTACGAACTGTAACACCTATGACTGGTAGCCACAATCTTTATTTGATTATTATTATTATTCTTTTTGTTTGTTTTTTATCAGAACAATCGTTACTAATCAAGCAGTTGTTGTGAAAACTGATTACATATAGGTCAGTGGTGTATATGTTCTTGTGATACAGCCATTCATAGGGATGCTGGATCCTACTCATACATTCGATCTACAATAATGCAGGGAAGCAGTGTGGGAATAATTAGTCTGGTTTCCTGCTTTGTATGCTCCCTGCATTGCAATCCCCTATATGAATAGTGGAAAACAACACAAAGGGGCATACAAAGCAGGGAAACATACTGGGAAATAATATACATGTCTGGTTTACAACAGAAACTACAAAGCTCTATAAGCATACCTTCAAAATTTTAGATATTGGTAGCCAGCTAGTTTTTTTTTTAAGAATGGTGTGAGTGGTCGCTGTTACAGGGGTTAAATAAAGGTCAGTGGATTATATCCTTATTTCTGTGATGTGGTCATTCATATTGGTGTTGAAAAGACATCATGGTCACAGGTCGCATTCAGCAGGTGGTCGTTAATGACAGAATAATTATATAATAAAATAGATCTGTGCATTACAATTGTGGTTGAAAATGACAGGTGGTTGCTCATACCAGAGGTCTCTCCTAACAGTTTTTACAGTAGTAAAAGAATGTATTGAAGTTCTGGTTTGTGCACACTATTTATTAAACACCCCTGGTATAGTGATGGTCTATGGCATTCTTTGCACAATAACTGTTCATTTATTTATTTTTTTCTTTTCTTTGTCCTTGCAGAATTAGTTATATTGACTAATTATGCTAAATGCAAAAATTCAAAGCCAGTGAGAAATCTCATGATTCGTGCCTTGCATGTACAAAGTATAATTGTCAGCTATGCGCGGCATGTGTGCCGGTCGAAAAATACATGGTTGACAGTTCCAAGAGAAATTGAAAGAAATAGTGATATAGAAAATCAAAAGGACACAAATTTATTAAACAGATGTAGATCTTGATCCTGACCGGGACAACCCTGAATTTTTGCTGTTCCTGCCACCATCCCCATCTACACTGGGAAAATGAAGGGAAATTGCAAGGAGTCTGTTTGCCAAGATCAGCAATTCAGGGAGTTTAAAAGCCTCTTTTTTTCTGAGAGTCAGCTTTGAAATCTCGCTGTTATAGGATTCATTTTGATGTCTTCTTCTCAGATGCAAGAACTATGTTGCAGTCAACATGGTGGATTGATAAAGACATTCTGCACACCACTTCAAAGATTGTTTGCAATGTGCTGGGCACATCTTCATTATTGGACTTGGTGATTTTCAGGCTTGCAGACAAGGCAGGCAATGCACATCCTGATCTGACCCTGTGAACCACCCTTCGGATTGCCACTGCTGTTCAGTGGCAAGATGGAGGAAGTGCGGTGGCAGAGCAAGCCAACCAAGAATGCCGCTACATCTGTCTGATCAGCAAACATCACCATATATATCATCTTCAATTTAAACTCAATGATACGATGACCGGAGACACCCATCACATCATTGTTCATGTTGCTCAACTTTGAATGGTCCAAATCATTGTCCATGCAGAATCCATTTCCAACATTAAATTGAACACAACCAAGGAGTTTTTGGAACTCCAAGATTTATGTAGTAGTGGACCTTATATCACAGGTTTGCCTCTACATGTGCCCTTTCTTTCTCAAGCATGCCTCTCTTCCATTCCACTCAATTATAGGATCAGCAGGAGTGAGATAGTATAATCCCTGGACCAGTGATGCAACCAAGGCTGGCTCATGACAGGAATACCACTCAAACAGCTGCAAATAGATTTGACCATGCATACATGCAAGTTCTAGTGGTTGGGGATACCAGCTGTTACCGGACTATAGCACTGACAGTGACCAGTATGGTCCATAGGACACATCATTCTCCTGGTGGTGAAAGCTATCATCAAAGTATTTTATTTAGGAGCGACTGTCTTCAGAAAAGGTTATGCTCATAATGACAGATGACTGTGGTAGCAATGTGCCTCATTAAACAGTACAGTACCAAATCACTCCATTTGCACAATGCAGCATCAATATCAAAATCATATTCCTGGCAGACTCATTATCTTGACTGATTCTCTGTCAAAGAGGTGACAGATTATCCATACTGAATGGTATTTCTATCCATCAGTTTTTCAGCAGATTTTCACCTTCAGTTTCTATCAGATGGCTTTGAGGACCATATGATGCAGCCCAGTTTTGTCATCAGAAGTTGGTTGCCATAAGTGGGCAAATAAAAAAAAAATCATATGTCCTCTCTCCTGTATTGACATAACCAAAGAGGCTGTCAGACAAGACCATGTAAATGTGTTGGACTTTATTTAAAGCAGACTGAGAGTTTGTTGAGCTCCAAGAGATAAACCTAAGAAAGAGGACATAATCCCTTAAACCCTCTCACCATGGTCTATGTGGATAATATACATGGCATATTCTGGAATATCACTAGAATAGAGTCACAGCATGAAGATTTCTGGTTATGAGATAAGAGCAATCTCCATGAGTCATGCATTTGATTGTCATATCTCTATCAAAGATATTGTCAAGGCCATCAGTTGACATGCACAGTGAACCTTTGCAAGTTTTTGTGTCTATGAGACCTGGCTCCATGGCAGCAAATTCTGAATTTGGTAGACTCAGTCGCACAAGTGGCTATTAGAACCAGTGGACATCTGCATGACATCCAGACAGAAGACACTCTGTAGTGGGGGCCCAGAGTGGCCATGTGGTCTAAAGCACTTACTGTTCTAGATCACTTCTATCTCACCACTTACTGAATGAGTTTAAGTCTCAGGCTCGGCTGATGTGGGTACATGAGAAAGCCTGCCAGTAGTTTCTTGTGGGTTGGTGGTTTTTCCCTGGGTTTTTCAGGATTCTTCCTCCACCAGTTATACTGGCTGCTATGTATAGCCTATCTTTTGCTGAAGAATGGCATTAATCCCAACAACAACAACAACAACAACAACAACAACAACAGGCACTCTATACGACTTTTGCTAGATTCACCCAGAAATTTTATTTGGTTTGAAAATATGTTTATTTTTCCCAGGTTTAACTATTCTGTATCCAGTTGTGCTCTTCACAAGTTAAGAGGTGGGTTAACCATCATATGGGAGAACTCAATCTTCTTCCCTTAAAGGTCAACAAAGATATAGGTAGGATGCTTTACATTCCCTCTCCTAATACCTTTTCTCCTAATGTTAATGTGATATGGGAATGTATTCAAAGAAGAAAGCAAAGTTTTCAGTCATTTATGTTTCTCATAGAATAATTACCTGGTCACATTACATTAATACCATCCCCTCCATCCTGCAATGCAGGCATTCTATTACACAATGTTCCACTTGGCTTAAAACTGGTGCCACCTGTAGAAGGCAGGTGGGGGTAATGGGCATTGACATAGATGGTTTTGTCAGAAGACTTTTTAGATCCTGTTGGTCTTAAATGAAAATGGTGCCAATATGACAACCATTATGGCCACCACTCAGTATTTGTACCACAGCAGTTAATTTGAAAATCTTGTTCTAGCTGAGTAATATCAGAGATGATTTCAACACCTGATATTTAAAAGGAAGAAATGTTCTCGTATTCCTGGAAATTATTTTTGCCCAGTAGAGCATCAGTCTCTTTGAGTGACTTGTTTTTGTCTCATTTTATTTTAGGCCTTGTCTTGGTAGGTGAGCAAGTGGTTGTATGTGTAGGTAGGTTTGTGATTTCACAGTATGTCAGCACAATGCTGGCTACATTTAATGCAAATTTAAAGTTAACATCATACATTTTCAAAAGAGTACAAGTTGAAATGCAGATATAAAAAACTTCAAAAAAATTGTAAGGGGCTAAGATCACTTTAGTCTCAATTTATTTTCTGAATCATCAGGTTTACAATGGCTCCTGGATATTTAGTGGTGATTTATATATTTACTGATTACATTCAGATTGTTCTTTTTATTTTGCATTTTGTGGATGCATATCTTTGGATTCTACATTTTGATTATATTATCCCTCAGGGAACTGTTCTTCTGTTGATTTGTTAGGTAAGATATGATGTTCAAGCTAAATTATGAAAAACCCACAACACTATACCTCACCAGACAACACTATACCTCACCAGACAAAACTATACCTCACCAGACAAAGCTGTAAGTGAAAAGTTTCTAAGAAAGAATGCAAAGACAAATTTTTTAATCAGTTGACTCCATCAGATAACATTACAGAACAGAGATCCCAAGATAACTTTGCACTCATAATGTTCATTAGCTTTTCAGGTAGATATATTGTGCTATTGTTTGTCAAATGAAAATGGTATTTTTTTCATGTGGCATACTTTTAAAGTATTGCATGACAATAGTGCCAACTGAAATTGGTGTAAAACCAGTACTGATTGCCAGCTATAACATCCCTGAGTTACAGTGAAATGCGTTATATTTCAATTAAAAAAATTTGTGTTGCTTGGCAGTAGGAACTTGAACACTAATTAGCACCCTGCCCTATAGTCATCACATCACATCCATGTCTATAAAAAAAATAATTGTTTTTCACTGTGTAATTATAACTATATATAATTGAGACCTTGAAAAACCTGGATATCCAGTTGTCTGTTTCACCTTGTTATGGAACCTGATTTCTCATTCTACTATATTTTGTTACCACAGCATAATTTTACAATGGATTGTTGAATTTCAAACAAATTTTGTACATACATTCATGATTGTTTATATCTTCATAAAATTATAACCAAGAACAATTATATCCAAATTTATTATTTATTTTTCAAATTGTTTGCATAATTGTCCATGTCAATAACATTGGACATTTAGTAAGTAATTTATATTACCATTTATATAGTATTATTGCCAATAGGTAATGATGATTTTCAAAACATGTTTGTAAAAATGCATGTTATGAAGAAAAAGTAAAGATAAATTAGTAAGTTTTACCATTTTATGAAAGTGTCAGTCATGTATGTTCCAGCTGGTGAATCAGAAACTTCACTTTTATTTGAAATGCCTTTATTCAATAACTTAATCACTAGTAAATTAGTCTTTCATTTATTTGGATAGAAAGAAATTTTAAGTAGTCATATTTTTTGTTATGTGGTACTCAATTAGTCAACATATATGTCTAGAAAAATAACTTTAGGATATTTCTAAACTGTTTACTCCAAAAAATAGGGAAAAAAAGTTTTCTTGTCATCCTTTAATTGTTCTTGACAGGCATCCCTTGAATTGATTATTTATGAGGTTTGATTTTCATGCCTTTATTACATGGCACTTTTGTTATTATGCATTTGTTAGTTAAATGACCAGCTTCATTGCATCAGGTGATAAAATCGTTTCATTTGATTTTCACATGCATACCACGCAAATCAAACACAACAACCAATTAAATGTAAGAAGAAAGGAACATTATAACAAAGCCTTTTATAGTAATTACAAATTTGCTTAGGAAATTAAACTCAAATTCTGAGGAAATGTTTTATCCAAGAATATAATAAGCAATCTATACTGCGGTTCTTTATGGATGAGACCTTTGATTAGTTGTATTTCCATTTTTTTCAAAACTTACAAGAGTTATGTCTCCATAGTTCTGGCTGTCTTCCTGGCTGGTTTATGCAGCATATGTTCAACAGGGCTTGTTAGATTTTAAACGAATTTGACATACAGTTTCATACTGACATATAACTTTGATACACGGTTTTCAATGTAATTATTTACAAGAGTTATGCCCCATTTTTGCCTATCCATTTTACTGGTAAAGTGTAATTTCATCAATGATATGTTGGATTTCCAAAAATGTTGTTTATGGCATTGTTGTCATGAAATCTTCACTGGGTTAAATTTCCAGCATCAATGAAATCATACAGGAGTTATGTCCTTTTACTGTCCATTACTCCTAAATTTGGAAACTTGGTTTCCATGCATAACTTGACCAAGGAATGTTAGATTTCACCAAATTTAGGCTCCTAGCTTTCTGTTCATGAGACTATGAAATAGTTTGTGGTTTTTTTCCAGCATCATTTAGATTGACAATTTGGTCTTGATTTCTCATCTTCTCTGCTGCTGTTATTTGCAGCAAAATGTTTCTAAGAAAATTTAGATTTCATGGCATCACAGGTATTATTACGGTCCTCCAGTTTTTGCTTTCTGCTACCTTATTTTACCATGGATTATTGGATTTCAGCCATATTTGCCAAGCTTGTTTATAATGATGAAGCCTTAAATAAGTTTAATTTGCAGTGTTCCAGATTATGATTTTGAAGAGTTGATACACCTTGTTGTCCATCCTCTCTCCAGCAATAATTTACCAAGGGCTGTTGGATTTCATTCCTAATTGGCATCCATCTTTATACTGCTGTGACCTTGACTGATTTGGATTTGTAGAATTCCATGTTAGACCATTCCAGTAAAATGAACTTGCGACTCAGGCAAATCAATTTAAAGGAAACATTTTATTTCATGAATTTATAATTGAATTGTAAGAGGTTAAATTCAGAAGGTAAAGGATTAGAATAAAAGCCAATGTTTTGATATGATTATCTTTGAATATGGAGTAGTCACCAATATTTGAAGATTAGATTGTTTCACTGTCATAAGAACAGCACTTATCATTTAGATGCATTATGATTCCTGAATGTCCATTCTTCTTTGTTTCCCAATTTACCCCTCGGCTTCAAAGGCCCTGATGAACAAGTTGTTGTGAATGGAAACCTTTTCAGTGCACCCATCACTTGCAACTTTAGTTTTCATCAAAGGTCCTGATGAACAAGTTGTTGTGAGTGGAAACCTTTTCAGTGCACCCATCACTTGCAACTTTAGTTTTCATCAAAGGCCCTGATGAACAAGTTGTTGTGAATGGAAACCATTTTAGTGCACTCATCACTTGCAACTTCAGTTTCCATCAAAGGCCCTGATGAACAAGTTGTTGTGAATGGGAACCATTGCAGAGCACCCATCACTTGCAACTCTAGTTTCCATGTAATTAAATGGATAAATACCTAATAGGAAGGTTAATTATTACAGCAAAACTGCAACAATCTATATTCATAAGGGCATATGAAAGTGGTTCACGTAAGTTTGAGTTTGGAAAACCATGTTTTTTTTTATTTGCATCAATTTGATTTAGAAGCAAGTGAAATTTCAGTAATGAAGCTAAGATAATTAAGGTGTAACATTATATCTCAATCATTGTATCAAATTATAGGGATTTAAAATCTAAACAAATTTTTCTTATTCAGGAATTATTGAATTTCTACACCTTCCAAAACAGAGAGAACAAGAGAGATGGTAAGTGTGATATGCAGTCTTAAAATTACACTCATTTTCTATTATTTAGACCTTTGCTTGTCCAGATATGGTATCATATTTGTGTTTTCGCTCTCATTCTTACATTCTTACAAGTTTCTGTTCTATTCTATTCACTTTGTTTTTGGACAATATGATTCAGTGTATGTACATATACAGTGGTATTGAGATACTGAGAGTCACATCTCTGCAGCCTCAAGCCTTGAGATACAACTGGGAATATGACAAGGATTTGGAGATAGTGTTTGTTTTGGTGGGGGCTGTATGTGTATTATATTGTGATAATCTGTGTAATCAAGTAACTGAAACCTTGCAGTCTTTCTTTGGGTAGTAAGATTTACCAGCTTTGTATATCTGTCGAGTCAGATCTCCTGGAATTAAAAATTATTTTCAACAACATGAGGGTAAGAATGAAAGAAGACATATGTAAGCTGCTGTCTTTAAATAAATTAATAACCCGTCATACGAAACACTGTTCTTGCAATTAGAAAGATACAAGATATATATATATATATATATATATATATATATATATATATATATATATATATATATATATATATATATATATATATATACAGCAGAGCTCACACAATTTTTTAAAACTACAATTCATGGTCACAGAGTTGCAGACTGTGTCATCAACTTGATCTTCCTCTAGTCACAGAGTCACCGACTGGATCTTCTGGTCGATGACTTGGTCACAGAGTCACCAAACTGCATCATTATCTGATCAAGATCGACAGAGAAACAAGTGTGCAATGATGAAAGAAGAGCTAACCTCAGTCAAAACATATGTTGTTGCAAGACCTCTGCATTCCTTGGATGAGCCTTGTAGCGCAAGTCTTTTGGTCAACAAAAGACCTTGTCTCATCTCTTTTCTGATTCTCTGGCCTAGCCCTCTTCTGTCTGCCCAAATGTGCTTGCTCTGGCAGAGTAGTTATACTGCTTCTTTTGCAAGGAGAGGTCTTTACACAATACCACTTTCTAACACAACCCCATAGCAGCCACAGTTGGCACACACACACACACACACACACACACACACACATATATATATATATATATATATATATATATATATATATATATATATATATATATATACACACACACACACTCACACCCAGGTGGAATTACATGACCTAAAAGATGCTTGATGTCACTACAAAGCCAGCTAACATTTAAAATCGGGGCATAAACTGTAATGAAATGAAAATTACATTAACAAAATGAAAATTCAAGTCAATTGGTTTGCCTTGATACAGTACGTTCTGCCTAATGTCTGTGCCATTACTGCTTATGAATTGAGCATCTTGTTCACATTTCAGCATAAATTCAATGTTTTCTGTTTGTTTGATTGCTTTTTTATAACAGAAACAGTTGTCAGTTTGAAATTAAATTGTCCATACCTCATACATTTACTTTACCTTTGGAACAGTCAGATAAATTTATTTTTTCAAGAGATGCTGAACAACTTGCTCCTCTTGTCAAGTGCACAAGTTTCTTCAGATTTCTTTGAATAAAGTAAAATTAAAATTGCTGCAATAGAAGTCAATCAACCTTTTCTATACATGACTGAACATACACTTTTGAAATTATATTGTTATTGTCCAAATATAGAATTGAAATAGACGACTAATTCTTTAGTTGGTGTCTGGATGTAAATTACATTTATCTCAGTCTTTTCTTAGGTGGCCTTCATTCCTTGGCAGCTCAGATCAGATATTATTTTTCTCCATTTTAAAGTGGAATTCTGCTTTTCTCCTGACTTGAATCAGATTTTTCTTGATATAGTCCGTTTTTTATATCATCTCCAATCTGTTTTTTTAAAAACAGTCTGTCCAATCCCATTCTGCAATGACCCTTGTAAAGTATTTGTTCTGTATATTACTTAGCACATGATTCTTGTAAAGAGTATTCTGATTGGTCTAAAGTTTAAATTCATCCAATATATCTTAGTGTAATGGAAACTGATGGCAATGGAAAGAAGAAGCATGCTTGCAAAACATGGTATCCTGAGTTGTTGAGAGAGACCATGACATGAGAAGCTGAGATAAAGGGTTAAAAAAAAGTATGAAAATGTGAATGGCTGGAGCAATAAGTTCATGGAAATTTATTTGGTCAGTTTATAAGAAAACTGAATGCTAGAGGACTGGCATTTTGTGACCTCTGCAGAAAGATCTGAATTACAGTAATTGTAGTTTGAAACAGCACCTACAAAAAAACCTGCATATGGCAAATTTGAAGCTCAGAAGGCGTCTGGAAAACGTGGGTGCGATTTAGATTTTTAATGTAGCTTTAATTATTTTTCAAATATATCATTACAATATCTGCAGTGTGACAGTTTATAGTGATGTCTAGCAACAGGGAATCATGCCGCAGTCACATCCTGACACCAGTCCTAACACTAACCTCTTAATGCTGAGCGCCAAGCAAGGCAGCTGTTAGTACCATTTTTAAAGTCTTTGGTATGACTCAGCTGAGGTTCAAACAAATGACCTCCTGCATCCAAGGCATAATTTCTAACCACTAGACCACTGGTGCAGTAGAAAAAGTGCAGTTAATTACTATAAGATGAAATATTTCTTGCACGAGTTAGAATATGTGTACTGCATGTCACCAATACAAGCACTAGCTTGAAAGGAAAAGGCTTTTGTCGAGAAGGAAAAGAAACGATTGCATATCAAGTAAATATAGAGTCAGTGGTGAAAAAAGTGATGGCTAAAGAAATCTTTGACAAAGCTGCAAAAAGATCCCGACTGGCATATCAACAGGTTCTGTCCAGCAGAGAAAAATACAAGTGAATGTATGGGATTTTATTTGAAAAGAGTGAAGTATGTTTGCTGCAAAAATGGACAAGATAATTTTGACTTAATTATAATGTGAACACTGACATGTACATAAAATAGCTTCAGTATCAATAGTATTGGTGAACAAATTTAGGTGACAATAAACGTTAAACATTTTCGGTAAGATTATTAGTTTTTCAGATGATTATTTTGTTTCATTTTATGATCATAAGTTGGACAATGATCAGTTTTTAATTATTGTAAAATACAATTTTGTCTGGGGCCTTTGGTCCCCTGGATCCCCAGATCAGGGTTGTTGCCCCTTGAGACTCCGTTGGGGGAGTATCCCCGACCCACCTTAAAATTTTTTCAGCTTTTTTATGGAAGAACAAAGTCCTGACTGTCAAATGTTGATCAGTAATATTAACCAGCTCCTCCTAGTGGAGTTGCAAGTGGTATACCTGCTGAGGAGGATTAGGTCCCCCACTGTGAAGTGAGGTATTTTGAAAAATCGTTTGAGCTTTACAGTGTGTGTATATATCTATATGTGTACATATAATTACTTGCAATAATGAATTTGACTGTTAATGACAGTACTCATATTGTCTTGCTTCCATTTATTTGGGTTTTTCTGTTTCTTTTGCAGAAATTGCCAAGCTCCGAAAGAAGTTTGAGGAGGATAAGCAGAGGATAGTGTTGATGAAAGCATCACGAAAATTTCGTCCATACTGATTTTTTCTGTTAATACATTATAATATTAGAAATCTGCTTGATGAAGTTGGCAGATTTTCCACCTGTGATTCATTAACAGCCTTTCGTATGCAGCTTCACATGGACGAGACCTTGAAGAAGTTACATGATCAAGTTTTATGTGCAACAGTTTAGAGGATTTAAGGTCCTGATTGCCTGTCTTTTGTTTCTGCAACTTGACCTTACCAAGAATTGTTGGAACTGAGTCAAGTTTTGCATGCTGCTTTATACTGACTAGACTATAAATTTTTAGTACTGACATTCCAGTTTCATATACATTAAGTATGTTCCCCCCATGTCTTCTCTTGCCTTGAATCTGGATTTCAGCTAACTTGAACACGCGTACACTAAATTCTGTACAAATCTGATGTCTAACATTCTGTAATTCACAGGAGTTGTAACCCTTGATTACCTCTCCTCCATATTTTGGTTTATGTAGCACTGCCTGACCAAGGAATGTTGGATTTCAACCAAATCTTGTATTGAGATTATACTGATAAGACCACAGAGTTCACTGAAGGGCTTTCACATTGATGTTTAGAAGAGTTATGGCTCTTGATTATCTTTTCGCCATGATTTCTGTTGCATTAATGTACCAAGAATTGCTGAATTTATACCAGATTTATCATGTGGCTTTAAGTTAACAAGAACATGAATGAATTTGATTTCAAGCATTTCATATGATCATTTTGAAGATTTATGGTGACTGGATGCCTCTTATACTTTACTTGGATTGCACAATGAAAATTTCTTTGTTTACAGAACAAACTGTAGCGAGTTTGGTCCTTTGCAGTCCACTTAATGCTGTAAAGATCTGGAGTCCTCCAATTAATAAATATTTCCATTATGCCTGTTTTTGTCTTGCATGCATGTTTTGTTTCTTTTGTCAGAAGATGAACAATAAGCAAAGAATAGTTTATATTTTAATATAAGATATCTTCAGTGCATTACAGAACTGAATAAAAATTGAAATTTCTCTTCCAAGATGGTAATTTCCATAAGGCCAATCCAGTGAAATATACTTGCAACCCAGGGAAGACACTTCTAATGTGAGGTAGTCATCCATAGATGCAATTTAATAGTTTGTAACATTTTCATTTGAACTGTTAATCAGAGCACCATGGCATATAGCTATTAAAAAAGTGCCTTTCTTTGTAGCATGTATATTTGAATGGAACATTTCCAACTTTTGACTTCAATGTATAATCAATCATTATTAGAATGAAAGAAAAATAAACAAATCACATTCTGATGTATGTTTATTTCTCTTCATATGCAAAACAATATTATCAAAGTGGTATCATAAAGTACCATCAACATAAAAAAAAATCACACCTCTAAAGCATTTTTACTTTGACATAGATAATGCATTTGAATGCACATTCAACTTGGTTCAGCTGTCATTCTAGATCTCTATCCTTCTCTCACTCCAAGGACATACACACATGACCACCATGTGCTAATATACCATAAGTTTGATCCGAGTCGGGCAGAAGAGTTTTGTGATTAGAACATGCTTTGGAAATCTATGCTTACACTCTTCTCTGCATCAGTGTTGCCTTGAATATTACACCATCTTGATCCTAATGCCCTAACAAGCATTTACATTGTGACATGGGCACAAATTACGACTTAAAATGACATCAGGGACAAAACTGCACATTATGATGAGATTATCATTTCTGGAAAATCTCTCAGTTATAAGATTGCAGCATTTACCAAATATTTTTAAATATTGACATGGTATAGAAAAACTAAACTGATGCTACTTAGTCAAATCAAAGTGAAACTTGATAATTTCCCCAGTCTGCAGGTTGGGCTAAACATTGAAATTGTTATTGTACCTTGCTCAGGTTGTTTCATTTCATGTACATAATTTACGCCAATATTTATGCCAAGATTCAGTTGTAAGGCATGACTTTTTTGATAAAAACAATTAAGATAAACATCTTTTATGATCACTGTGATAATGTTTCACATAATTCATACTTATAATGAGAAAAAAAAACCAACTGACAATGCAACTGGATGTACTGGCTCAGCATGTACACTGGATAACATGTGCCTGTTCGTTTATACCATTAACAATTTTGCTCATCATTTTTTGGGCATCTATGTTTCTGAGTAACATACAACACTTAAGTAATTTGATGTCCAATCAGAATAGAAATCCTAAATTTTGCCAATGTAATTCAGGAAATATCCATTGCTTCTCTCTTGATGACTGCCTGTCTTTTGGCAACAATATGCAGCAACCTGCAAAAACAAATGTCAAGCAATGATGAAAACATCTTTTGTAATCATAATAAATCAGTTCATTAAATCTGAACAAATGGAAAAGCAAAAGAGAAAGAATGGATGTGTTAATGAATGTCAGATTTGTGTGCAAATGTTTATTTTCACACTTGGAAACTTTGTAAAAACTTGCACATGTATTGGTGTACCATTGTGCGTGTGTGTGTCTGATTTGGATTTTTAATGCAGCTTTAACCCCACCACTAAATTAATTAGTTGTTGATAATAAAGAGAATGTTTTCTGACTGAAACTTCAAAGTTATTGGAGACTGTTCTGGTGGTCTAAGTGGTTAGATCATCCACCTTGGATGCGGGAGGTCACTGGTTCAAACCTCAGCAGAGTCATAAGAAAGACTTGACACTAAGCATTAAAAGGTTAGTGTCAGGACTGTTCACTCTGGTGTCAGGACAATGTGACTGGGTGGGGGACGATGACCAAGTGCTAGACATCACCATCAACTTCCGCATTGCAGAAATTGTAGCTATATGACTAAAAAAAATTTTTAAAGCTATGTTAAAAATCCAAATCACATATGCCATCAAAATCTATTGGCCTTGAATTTGCTCACATGGTTGCAAAGTCAAGTGTGCTAATGGTATGGTCCTGAATCCATCAATGCTTGTTATCACTCTCAAGACCATGTTTCTGATTTATTTTTTTTTATCAAATGTGAAATACAGATTTTTATCTGACAGATCTCAGATAATGGACGGAACTTTTTATTATCCAGGAAACCATATTTCTATTCTATTTTAATTAAACTTGGAATGCAGGCTTATATTATCAAGCTCTCTGGAGAATAGAATAACAAGTGTGATTCACACATTTTAATGAGATGATCTTTTGCATATGACATGAATTTTTTTTCACTTGAGAGATCATATTTTTGAAACAACTTTTTTAAAGGTAAAATATTCATGATAAGCCTGATTATTGAATGGAAAATTGTGAAGTAATGTTAAGACAGATGCACAATATCAGAACCAACTGGACATCTTTGAAAACTGGCAACTAAAAGCAATGCAAAGAAAATAACTAAAAGTTAAAAACCTATATCAGTTAAGGAATATACAACAGGTTGAAATGGAGGCAAAATCTAAAAGAAGAAAGAAAAGGCATGCTCAAACAAATTCTTTATAAAGCATCATTTTTAAATACCTATAAATGTCAATACATTCTAATTACAATGCCATAAACTGGTGACTGAAAACAGTGCTGACAGTAAAGAAATTCAGATTAGGCTGATGATTTTGTTGGGGTGTCCTGTGCTCTTTTGTACAAGCCAAATGGCAGCTTGGTTGAAGGAGTCAAACAGTTTTAATTTAGGCTATCCATAGTGGCTGATTAAATTCATTGTGGGCTTGTATCAGTGTACTCAATATATTGATGTAGTTATTGGTTGACCCTCCTAGTGCAAAGTCCCTCTCTACTTTCCTGTGCATTTCCAGTCATCAGTCATTCATTCAGGTTAGTAGGACCGAGGTGAAGGTCTTTTCTGGCATGGTTTACTGTATTTTTCCTAATGCCTGTGCTTTCATAGAGGGCAGGATAAACCTCCAATCATCAGGAATGTCATTTGTCTCCCACAGTATCTTGGTTACACACTATGCAGCCCTTATCTCCAGCAATTCACATGTAATGCCATAGTCTCTATTTCAACGATGGGGTACATATATAATATAGTAATATAAATATGGCAAAAGCAAAAGTTGTATCATACATTTCAATGAACACAGATGACAACTTAAAATTTCTTTACTTAGAGATTAAGTCACTATGTACCTGTTTGGTGGAAGAATTTCAAATACTGGCCTCAGGTCAAATTGACCTGCAAGAGAAAATAAAAATTTATCTCCAGCAAGAAATATCCCTGAGGAATACAAAGCCCCACTACAATGCCTGGAAAACAACATAAATACATTACTTGGCCATATAGACTTACATTCAGTTATACTGATGGAAAAGGGCAATGCTATATACAAAGCTGCCAACCCCTAAGCACAAAAATGCTGGCTGTTTATGACAAAAATACTGATTTTCAGGAACAAATGCTGATTTTTAAAACTTTATTGCATAAGTAACTATTTTACATCTACAACCATCAGTACCTTACTTATTTAATGTCAATGTTGCACTCTTTCAGGCTGTTTAATCAAGTCTTTTTCACACTGTTTTTTCCCAATCATTACTGATTCCAAATTATCCTTTTTCACTGATAATCTGAATTTTGTGTGATTTTCTTTCTGAAATACTTTTGTGCTAACACATGAGCAATTCTTTGCAATTTTACTACAGTAGTCCTCTTATACGGCCACCCCTTCTGCACCTGGAAAGTGGCCTTATAAGGCGGGTGGCCTTTCCAGAGGGGGACTAAATTTTTTGTGAGAAGTATATGTACGTAGTAAGAAAGCTTCATTTTTCAAAGCATTAAATATCTTCCTTTAAAAGCAATATTAAATATTAAACGGTTCTTGTGCTATAATAGTTGACTTATTTCAACTTAATATGCATTAATAGTTCTTATTCTTGACGTAAGCGCGATATGCGAGCGGGTGTTGTCATGCACATAGCAGAACCATTCAAAAACGTCATTTGAATCTTGGTACATACGCAATTATCTTTCCTTTTGCTCCATTTTCCCACTGCTGCTAAATAACTTATCGGTTACAATGTTATTTATTCGAGTCTTTTCCACATAAAATTGTTTTATTCGAGTCTTTTCTACCTAAATTTGTTTGACTAGTCCCCCTTCCCACCTCACTCGATATCGTAGACTATAATAACCGACATTTTCAGAAATAATCATCATTTACGTAATGACATGTTAATGTTTGGTAATGATTTATTCCGATGTTGCTAACTGTATGTGATTTAATTATGCAGACGACACATTTGTTGTGCGGACGAAATGCTTTCTTTTTAAAGAAGCGACAAGTTGTGTTGTCACGTGATTTTTCGGTCTTTGTCTAGTACCCTGTTTCTATTTTTAGCCAATGCTGACCGTGTGATCTTGACCTTACATCCAGTTATAATCATCAATGTTGCAACTACCAGACTGATGAAACAATTTTTTTTTCTGCATTTAAACAAGATGCCGTATATTTTTAAAGTCAGCGATTGTCACCCGATTCATTGGTCGCAGTCTGGTACCCTATTGTTTTTGTATATATATATATATATATATATATATATATATATATATTTTTTTGCCCAAAGTGTGAAAAACGCCTTGGATACATACGCAGATTTGATCAGAACAATAGCACATCGCGGCCATTAAGATTTATAAACTTTACAATTGTTGCATAATAGCCGCTAATTATGTAAGTTAACAAGCTCAACATCTTGCAAAGGGAAGCCACTAAGGCTATCAAACCATTTTCCCCACAGACTTTCTTATTGTACATCAATACTGCCACTTCTCCGATGTTACTACTATTAATAAGTGTAATCTTAACAATTATCAGTGGATAAACCAGACATCTATGATAACACGCCGTAAGGATATATGGATTACCTTTATGTATGGATTAAAATTTGAGTCTTTCTAGGCTTTATGAAATAAATGTGGCTTCTCGTAAGGTGTAAAGGATATAATATTAACCTTAGTGGTACATGTAAAACACTTTTTTGAAGAACGAAAACCTGACTTCGGGAAACAGAAATCGGATTACTTAACACAATTAGAAAAAAAATTGTTCTAGATACATACTACAAAATAAAATGCGGCCGCTTGTGAGGGGTAAATTTTACGTTTTTGCACAAATATGCTGGCCGCTGGTCGCATTAGCCGGGTGGCCTTTCGTGAGGGGTAATTTTGAACACAAATTCGTCGGTGCCTTCAGATTCTGGCCGTAAGGAGCGGGTGGCCGCTGGTGAGGGGGGGGACGTTCAAGAGGGGGACTACTGTATTTTGAAAATTTGTGCAAAATAATTCGTCAGTAACACTAGTAACTGAAAGAGGAAAGTTCATTTCATTTTTGGTATTTATATACGTCATAAGTCCCGGCTGAGTTTTTGATGAAGCAGCAAGCTGATGCTTATTACCTTTTTCATACTGTCGTATGTTGTTGGCACCTCCTTGCCCAGTGGTAAAATCACATTACACAATTTGCAAAATATAATGTTTTCTCCTTTACTAGATGATTTCACATATCTAAATAATAAGATGGCACAATTGTCCTTCCAGTTGTTTTCTTTTCTTTCCTGCAGAAAATTCTGAATCTTCTGCTTTCCTTTTCAACATGATTAGAAATTTAATATTATGAAGATGAAATGGAGTAAAAGAGGCGTTTACACAATCCAATATGGCAGTTAAAGACAGACATAGTAGCCTTGATTTTGAATGAACCAATTATATTTTAGAACTACATTCCTATATACATGCAATACATTTCTATCAGAATGGAATAGCGTGCCCATAAAAACAGAAAAATGCAAGGAAATTTTTTACTTAATTTTTTTTATTCAAAAAAACATTTTTAACAAGAAAAATATACACATGTATTCAGGTCCAAAATACAGGACAAATACGGGAAAATAAACAGGACACTTGGTAGCTATGTACATTTATGGTGGGACAGAAAGCGTCGTTATTACTCTGATTAGCTCAGATTTTGTGCTTATTGTGAAAATCTATATTACATTTTATATATTGGTTCTTAAATTATTCAAAAGATCATGAAGATTTTTAAGTAAAATTGAGTTTAAAGAGTTATGAAGATGCATCCATATAGATTTACATAAACTACATATTTTAGTATCCATTACCAAGCACTTAAATTTCCAGTTTATCTGACATACAAAAAATGTGAAATTGCAAATTCATCCTTGCATAATGGGAGTAACTCTGAATGTCAATTTCAACATCTCTGCCTCATGTTTCATATTCTATTTAGGCAGATCACTGACCCATAAATCAATAGGCTTCTTACTTAACCCCAAATGCAAGCCATCCTGAAAGGGTATTAACTAAATGGAGAACTAAAGTTATTGTGCAGAAATTAAATTTAAAACAGTACATGATTCCAGAATATGATCCATTTCATGGAAGGAGTATATAAACAATGTGGCACAGAAATGTGTACCATTTTCATTTTTGTAGTCATATATAATAGATTTGTTAAGGACAATTGACAATTTATGGCCTTGCATTAAGTTGTTACTACATAAAACTTGATTCTTTCCACAAACAGTAACTATAGTTTTACAATGTGCATCTTCCCAATTCCACAGGTTGATAGAAGGCCTACCAGGTGTTATCAACATAAAGGTGTTAATATTAGACATAAACAGCAAGGTCATGGGTGTATCATTATGTACAATATGATGTTTGTATCACCATTACAGAATTACTTAATTCCTTATTATATTCAATGTAATTACTAATAAACTTTACATTTGTTTTTCCAAGATAGAGATATTAGTGTAAACATGAGAAAACTGATTCTGTTTGTCGTTTCCATTCACATCCCTGGAAAGGGTTTCAAAATATTTGAAAACATTTTTTTAATTTACACTTCAATTATTTTTTGTAAAACTTAACAGTCTGTATTTTAAATTGTATTTTTAAATACATCAATACTGATGGTGATTGTTGTGATTAGGTAACTGCCATGATTGATTGATAAATCAAATGCATGGAACCAATCATAACAGGTGCACATCAAGAGATGGGCATTCTATTGTTTTAGAATTTTTATAATGAAATATTCATCTTTTAGTCTTTAAGTGATCATTAAAACATTATAGTGATAGTTGAAAAATAAAAATGTAATTAATTAAAGTATAATTACAGTATTAATTAAAGTATACTATACTTACCATTAAGACTTCCAGTAATCATTGCAACCTGTATTGTCTGTCCAAGTCTGTCAAGCGAAACTTGCAACTGACTATCCTCATCACACTTAAAATTACTATTCTGGTAATGTGTAGCAATGATCTTTGCCAGTAGATAAATATCTCCATACATGAAGAGTTCCTGGTTTAACTCCATGCTTTTGTAAGCCTGCAGACTCAGCAAAACACTGATGTGGAGTTTCGAAAGTAAAGACAGCATTTTTTCATGAGATTCAACCTCAGCATCGGCACCATTTGGAATTGAGATTTGATATTGGTCTTTACAAAGTAGTGGTCCAATTACACACCATCGAACAAGCCCATACAGCGGACAGGTGAAATTAGAGCGAATTCGTATTAGGCGAACAGACTCGGAGCACAAACAGGGATCTGAAGATACCCATTCTGTTATGTATTCTACCAGGCCCACGGGTGGAATGCGACTCCTATCTGAAGTATGCAGATAAAAATTGTTAACAAATTAAAAAGTCTAACTCCTCCACATTCACAGAGGGGAGCATAAATGTCTCTTTTGTTTTAATGCAGAAATCATTGATCAAAATATTAGGTCATAGTCAAATATTTATTTCCCTGTTCAACAGACTCAACTCTGTTCTAAGAACTGAAACAATACTTACTGAAAAAATTTGGAAAATACACTGACAGTTTTACAAGAAGGAAATGACAAGGCGAAAAAGGGGATGAGTAAACAAATTAAGTATGCAAATGAAATTCATCTAAGGAATGCATCACTATAATAAGTGAGAAATAATGTTTTATTGCTTTTATTAGGTCATACATGTGACAAAAAAGACAAGCTGTGACCGATCAGGAGATTTTCAGAATCTGGTCATAAATACTGACCTCAAATGAGGGAGGATTTTCTTCAACCAAATGTTAAATATGCAAATAACAAACATTACAACCATTGAACAAATTTACTTTTTAATATTAAAATATGCACATCATCTTGTCAAATCATTTCATGTTCTCTTTACATGTACCACAAGCACTTTTAGCATTCTTTGGAGATCACTAACAAAATCATAATGGTGGCAGTAATCATCGTCAATCTTAATACTTAGGAGAGGTACTGATACCAAATTCAAGTTTCCTCTAGAGTCGGCCAGAATCTTCAGAAGAATGGAAAATGTCCTTTCAGTATCTGCATTGGAATATTGAAAAATTAGTACAATTCCACTAAGTCCACCAAGAAGTTTAAATCTTTTCCTGTCTGGGGGTAGATTCAAGTTGCTGATTGGTACTGTCTGGGTCTAATTTTGTTTAAATGTCATCATGAAGCACACACCTGTACACAATATCATTACATGTCACTTTAGGCATAATATGTCAACACCTCTGTTGTCATGAACATCATCACTATTACAGGTTTTTAACAATGACAATACCATCCTGAAAACGATTATCATTTGCAAGTACTATACATGAATACAAAGATCTTGTTACTTAAGGCTATATGAAATACCATGGCAGTTAATGACATACCTGAGTATGTTTTACTATTGTGTTTACAAAGGACAAAGTCAAGGTCAGTTGTGTGTGTATATCAGATTTTGTGATTATGAGCAATAAAATAGTCACTATATCAGTAGATTTTGTCCATTTACATTAGATCTTTTGTGCAATTTTTTAGTCAGACATTATTTTCACTATATCTGAAAAATTATCAGCTACCAGAAATGAACATAATTCTATGAACATGAATTTCAGTGATGGCGTACGTAATGTCATCATTTATATGCTTTAATAAGATTGGGTTTCTGCACAATGTGTGATGTCAATTTAGCTACAAGATTTTAAAATCAGCTTTACGGAAATAACAGAATACATAATCATGTCCATTCCAACAAAAAAAATTCCCATTTACATCCATCATTGAATTTTGTGTGGTATTTCTGTTGCTTAGATTTTGGCATTGGGAAATAACAAGCTTAGACAGGTCAACAAACTTTAAATACCAGAATCACACTAACCCTGTTTTATGATATTTTAGCTCTTGAGTAATCCAACCATAATCCATTATCATCTTTATTTCTTTCCAAATAAGTTTTGATCATTCATAGCAAATTTAAGGAAAGAAGCAGAACAGAAAGAATCCAAGTAATGTTAATTGTTTCATGTTGATTGAGCTCTGTAGTAACCATCCATAATAAATTAACATCTTAGGCCTTTCACAATTAATTCTTGCTCACACACAATATAATCCACCATGACTAACTTCAAACAGTCAAATCAACCTGCCAGATGAATCAACACAATTGAATAGAGGATCTCAAATGGATAACTATTTAATATTAAATTTATGAAACTCGTTAAATAATTTCCAGCTTTTGCGAGCCTATAAGATTTTTTCTAACAGTTTTATTTCAGTAGAAATTGTTTAGATAGAATGAAGAACAAATAAATTTATTCATTCTGATAGACGCTGTACCGTTCATATGTTGTGCATAAAAAAACAGTCCAAAATAATGTTGAAATAGTAAAAGTATATTATACATTTTTAATAACTATAGATAAAAAAATAAGCATCTATTCAAATAAACAACATTTTATAAAAGACAAAACATCTGTCAACACAAAACGTCCAATGTGTGTGTGTGTGATGTCTTATTGTTTGATAAGGTGCACAGTACCAGTTTGAGTTGGCCAATGCAACACAATGAGAGTGTTTATGTTGATATTCCACAACTAAACATTATATTGTAGCAATATTTTTGTGAAAAGAAGATTACTGGTTACAGAAATGCACATATTTACTGTAATGTATTTGTGACCTGAAATTTGCAGTATTTGATTTGGAACATTAGACTGTATAAACGATGAAAACAACTCCGAGTCGGACTTGCATCACTTATTTACAGCGTAAATATGTTGTGGTTGGATAAAGTTCTGTCAGTTTGGCAGACCAGTTCATGTCTACATTCTTCAGTGAACAAAGTTTAGTTTACTTACTAAAGTAAGTTCACATTTAAACCAATCTTGAATATAGGGTGGATTCCATACAACAGATATACTGCCCATGTAACCCCACACCCACCTGCATTATGATCTAAACAATACTTGTTATTGTTCTTGTCTTGGGGGATTTTGCCATTTTTCATGTTAGGACATGCTATAAATGACATAACAAACTCCTGTGGTGATAAATTGACAATACTGAAACAGACAAAACCATTTTTTCCCAGTTCCCTTTTGAGTCAATTTCAAAAATGGCAGCCAAAAAGTTTCAATGAAAACAAAAAATTCCAGAAGGTGGGGTTAAAAAAGTTTTCCCAGGTTGGCAATCAATCAGTAAAAAGAATACTGCTCAATAATTGCGTGGGCTTTTTTGAACCAATCAAAATCAAATAAAGTGATTTGTTCACATGTATAATATCAAAAATATTAAACTCCACACACTAGGCATAATGTACTGTGAGATAAATTGAGATAAATTGTTTTATGCTACATAAAATTAGCCACTAAATAATCCTGCCCTGCTTTGGTCAGTTCAGACATGTAATCACTGGCAGTATTACCATACATTTTTTATACTAAACTGAAAAAAATTGAACCTCAGCTTGGAAGAAACACCCTCCCATCCAGGAGTTTTAAGGATATTAAAGATTCTGGGGGATACTTTGGGCTCTCACGTTTTAATAGTTGGACCTCTTGTCAAAATAAAGATGGGGACTGCCCAAATTTTTGGGGACACAAGTAGTTTCAGGTTGGCAAATGCCATCTTGACTTGCCCCAGATACTTATAAACCAAATTATTGATCTACTCTACATCACGAGCTCCATTAATAAAGGTCACTACAGTATATGGTCATCATACAATTTGTGAGCCCTTTTATATTACTGAAAGAAGTTTCTTTGTGAGCTTAAATGTCAAAGTTTGTTCAGGTCGTGCACGTGTGGCATAAGATACTATATATCTGAATTTTTGCGATTAGCAGCACATGTTATTATATCTAGATTAGTTTAAAAACTACCATTTCGGCTTCTCTTTTTTTTAAACATATTACGGAAAGAAAACTAATAAAATTAAAAAAATTTAAAAGAACAACAAATTTGAATGACGTACTTACCCTATCTCAAAATTAATAAAATCAAAATTATTTTAAAAAAGTAACACAACTACACATACATATTGAAAAAACATGAATACATAAAAACCCTTCAAATTTTCCATCTAGGGGGTCCCTCAGATGTTGTAATTCTGAGAGGGACCATGCCAATAAATTTATAAGAGACAGGGTTCCTGCAGGTGATGGAATCCTGGAAAAGTTTTGGAATTTAAAAAATAAATTTCAAGGGCCTTGAAAAGCTATGGAATTTGTCAAAACCTTGCAAAGTTTTGGAAAAGTCATGGAATTTGAGACAGTGGAGTTAAAAAAATTTATTACTTCAAATTTCATAGAGCACCGTGAACCGATTAAATGAAATTGTAAAATTACAATCAATAAATGGTTTCAATTCATATAACAAGAGTAAGTTCCCTTAATGGAAGTATCATGTGAATTCCATTATAGTTCGCTAAATAAAAGAAAGCAATTGGAAAGTAATGTGTTTTGTTAATATTGTAAATAGGAACACATACAAAGATTACATTGATCATTGGATTATGACATGAATTACAACATAAAGTCAAAGTGTGCTAGCCCAGGTAAATTTAAAATGTACATATTAAAAATATTTGTTGTTAACTTATTTGTTATTTTAGATTGAAAGATGTCATTCTTTATGTTCATTTACTTGACAATGCAAGATAGTGTGGTCCTTGAGTTTTATGAAATGGCCCTGGAAAAGTTATGGAAAAGTCATGGAATTTGTTTTTGTCAAGTCTGCAGGAACCCTGAAGAGAGTTGGTTTTATTGACTTATTTCTGTGCTGCATTGCTATTTCATTTTTGCTTTTCACTTCAAAGGGTCATATCTGTAGAAAGGATAATTAAATACTCAAATGCATAAGCTCAAAGCATATGATTTTTTTAATTACTCTTTTGGTAACGGGGAATAAATATTATTTATATATTATTGAGTTAGTAACATGGTGAATTATTATTGTATGTTTTGCTATTTCTTCTTGTATCATTTTGTCAGAACGCATCTAAATGCTGTAATGAATCTTTAGATCATGGAAGTCTACCATGATTTTTGCTATAATGTATACATTTATGACCTGCAGCATGTGTAATTCATGGTCAGAGATAGTCTTTGCTATAGTATTAGCTAATTAGTCATATACTGATTAGCTAATCAGTGCTTTGTTTTCTCTTTTCGTGTTGTTTCAGGATAAATGTCTCCTAAATAAATGTAATGCATATTCAGAGCAATAGTCCACATGGTATTGAAGGGAAGGAAAGACAGAATAAGTCAAGCCACAGTTTGTTGTGGATTTATGGACCCAATGGGGAACGTTCCCTACTTTTAGGAAGCCCAGTGGGCACAAGTCACTCTGCATGTCCAAGTGTGGCCTTTGGGCCTGCAAGTCGTAGTGCATGTGGTTTGTACCAGATTCATTGGACCCATCTTATACTGTCATGCTGTTACAATCTGTCCAGCCATCACTGACCATCCAGCACCGGGTCCTTTTAAGATGACCCAGTCATCTAGTTCATCACTTGCATTTCTGAGTCATTGGGGTTTTACTGGATCTATTATATCCAATGCATATTGAAAAAGAAACTACATCATTGCTAATTGACCAGCCATCACTGGCCCTCCAGCCATTCCAACATCTGGTCATTTTCATTAAATCTGTCCAGCCAGCTATGATTTACGGAGATCTTAGTGACAGATCCATCCATCTAACTGTATCATCGGTGACATACCCTTAATAAGATGGATATTTCAGTGAGAAATCTGTTTGTCCAGCCAGACCCTTGGAGGCCAGTACCCATAATAGATGGACCATCTTTTATACCACCAGCTTCAGGCCTACCATTCTCCAATTAAACCAGCTGGCAGTTCTAGCAGTGCAGGACTTCCTTATGTTCACTGCTTATCCAGAAGGGATGAAATTGATTCTTCATGCCACCTGGTATGTCTTCTCCAATTAGACCTAGATGGGGACTCAACATATGGTGAGTGTGATAAAAATCCTTCAAATCAACCATCCTTCCCATTATACTCAGATCTGACCTTGGAATGGACTGAAGTTAGCTTTCAAGCTGCTGTCATGGAAATTTATAGAGCATTGGCTACTTCAGAATGCCCTCGACCCCATACTGCTGTTCAAAACTATAATGCTAAAGAATCAGTAGATCTTGACGATGATGAAGAGATGATGTCCTTCTAGTTCCTTTCCCAATCAGCAGAACTTAAGATGACAAACACTTTCAATACTGACCTCCCAGCACTTGACAAGAATATAGCAACTGTATATATTGTTGATATATCCACGCCGTGTTAGAGCTCCTTCTTCATTGTTGCATTTGGCCCCATTGGCACATTTCAGATTTGACGGAGACACCTGGCTTGGGAGGCGATAGCCTGGATTGCTAGGGTCGTTGACCAGAGCTGCTCACCATACCATGTCCAGTACTTTGACGGCTTCCACCAATATACACTTGATATTGAGTTGTTGCTCAACCATGTCATACTCTCCCTTTCCAGACAATCTTGTGTGAGTCACTGTTACTTTTGGTGAAAGCTCAGAGGCAGGCAGCTCAGGAACTGCCGTTCCAACCCTCCAACCAATCTGCCGTTCCAACCTTCCAACCGATCCACATGGGCATTTGGAACCTTTTAGCCTGCACCATTGTGAAGGGATGTTAAGTGACCTCTGGACAGGGTATCTTCTCAGTCAAATGTGTGCTAATATCTATCCATAGAAATCATCAAAATCATGAGTCCACTTCCAAAACCATATGTATTTCAGCAAGAGACATTTTGCAGCTTAATGGTTTATTCAGTGCAGTAGTAGACTTCATCCCATTTGGCTGTCATTTGATGCACCCCTTACAAATAATAATGGGGGCCCCAAGTGGCCGAGTGGTCTAAAGCGCTGTTCGTTACAGATCACTGCCATCTCACCTCTGTCTGCGTGGTTTGAGTCTAGAATTTGGCGAATGTGGATATGTGAGAAAGCTTGCCAGTAGCTTCTCGTGGGTCGGTAGTTCTTTCTGGTGATTTCCCGGTTTCTTCCTCCACCATTAATACTGGCTGCCATGAATAGCCTAACATGTGCTTAAAAATGGCGTTAAGCCGAAAAACAACAACAAATAATAATGCAAGCACAATGGCACCCCTTTTCAAGTTCCCACAATAAAAATAGTCATGATCACACCAGTGATTCAGTCATTCCAACATAAATGGTGCAGCCCTAGTTAGCTAGCCAAGGGAATCCCACTGGAGAAGCCCCAAGCAAAAATAACAGTATATACCAATACAGATGTGCATGGTTGGGGTGCCCACCTGTTGCTGGACTACCTTCAGTGGCAAGTGGGAGCCAAAGAAACAGCCTGTATGCATCAGCATTCTTGAAATAATGGCTGTCATCAGTGCCTTTCACTTTTGAAAATTTTTTTTTTTAGTAAAAAAAACTGGTCCATATTAGGTCAGACAGTTATGTGGAGGTCACCTACTGCCTCAAACAGGGAGGCACCAAATCACTCAGCCTGAGTTCTGATGTAGAAGTTTCTACATTGGTGCAATCATCATTATTCCAATGTACATATCAGACATATTCCTGGCAGACTCAATGTCTTGACCAACAGTCTATCTAGGGAAGAACAGTTCCTTCACCCAGGATGGCCTCTCTATCAATCGATCTTCACTTGGATTTGTGCACTTTGTTGGCGTCCGATGATGGACCTTTTTGTGACAAGCTAAATTTAGTTATATACCAAAATGTTTCCAGTCTCAGACTTAAAGGTTTAGGTCATGGACGAACTGTGATTCAATTGTGCTTTTGCCAATCCTCCTGCCATTAATACTATAAATTAATACAGAATTTATGGGGTCAGAATTGCAAGATGATTAGTATAGACACTTAAATGAGATAAGTCCTGGGTCACTGATCTATTCGATCTAGCAGTCGATTTGCCCAGGGCCGACCAACCAGAATCTTATCAAGAAACCATGGTCATGGGTGTTCCATTCCTGTCCAGACTGCCTTTTTCTCAATATTTTGCTCTTATCATGAAAGCTTTGCAAGAGTGACATTTAAAAACTTCAGTTGTGGAGAAAATTTCGAGAGCAAGGCCTTCCACTTTGAAGGCTTATGATGGGAAGTGGGATGTTTTCAGGGACTTTGAGTGTCTTCATCCCTCAACTGGCCAACATTTTCCTAAGAAATAGTTGGCTCCTATCTCTATCAAAGGCTACCATCTTGTGATATTGGAGACATTCTGGTATCATGGTAGACATGATTTTGGGCGTGATACAGATCTATCACATCTTTATAGCACTTTTGGTCTCAATCAACCTAAATCCTTCACTGTTCATTGGTTCTCTGGACACAACCAGTTTTTGTAAGTAGAATCTGTTACCATCCATCAGTCACCCAAGAGTCATCACTCGCTCGCTCTCTTCTGTAGTCAGGTCAAGAACAGCAGCCATGAAAATATCCTGTTTGTGCTCTCAAGCACTACTTGAAATGCAAAGAGACAAGTCGTGGCACAAGCAAACATCTCTTCCATCTAGTGAGAGCTGGAACACAGGATATGACCCCTCAAAGTCTTTTCTTCGTGGATGAAGTGGGTTGTACACTGTGTACTCTTTATGTTTCACCAGACCAGAGTCACCTCATGAAGATTATGGCTCAGTGAGCCTCATGTTTGAACATAATAGTTTGATCTGAGATATAATAGAAGGTGTTGGTTGTCATGCAGAGTCAGCCATCTTGAGTTTTTATCTCGATGATTTTGCATCGCAGAAGAGAATCTTATATTTGGTTGGTCCCATGGTAGCAGCACAGATGGCCACCAGACTCAATTAGATCAATCATCACAGCCTGTTAGGTTCATGGAGTAGCTGGTGAAATTTAGCTGGTAAGAAGACTTGATTGTAACCATATGTTAGGGTCACAGGTCAAGTGACCCCAGGCTGTATTGTTTATGCAAAGGAGAACAGGCTATCATTCAGATGGGGAATCCAGCTATTCTTCCCTGAAAGGACATGAGGTAGAGGTCAGATGCTCAGCATCCCCTCCGCCTATTACATATTCTCCTAACCTAATGTGATTGGGAATGTATTCAAAACAGATAGCATATTTTTAAGTAAATTATGTTTCTACAAGGATACTTACATTACTTAAAAACCCTCCCAACTACTCCACCAAGCAAGCATCCTTGTTAGTATCTTGCGATGTGAAGGGGAAGTACTGTGCAAGTGTTATTGCATTTTATTGAAATGAACAGAAAAAGACAATTTTTGTCTTTTAATGGGGCTGGATTCACAAGATAGCAGGCTGATATTCCTAATGCAGTGTGATTTGGTAAGTATTCTTGGAGAAACATAATTTCCTTCCTTATCAAGGGGAATAAATTTGGGATCTCATGTAATGTTGAGTCAGACTGGTCCAGTCAGGATCTTGTTTGCTTCAAGTTCCATTTCATAGCAGTTAGTATTCTTGTCAATTTGCATGTAGACATATCAAGATTTCCATAATTCAGACTGCCAGGAATTGTACATGCTGCAGAAATTGCCATTTTTAGTCTAAAAATATTGATTGTCATAATGGAGAAAGATATTTGTATTGTAGTTGGAAATTTTCATCATTTTCTAGTCTTCAGTTGTAAGAATCAAGTTTAAGTATTTAACTATGTGGGATCAAGAACTTCAACATGCTTTTTATTGTTGTGATAAGATAGCATTGGTTTTATATATGCCTATTCTGCTGATATCTATTTTATTTAATTAGCACAAAATGTATTAGATAATTTAAATACAAGAGTTTGTTCAGAGTACCATGTACTCACCTGTAAGTTGAGTAAAATTCCATATCTGCCATTGCATAATGTTTTGGCAGGGTTAGTATTGATTGTTCTACTAGCAACTCCTAGTAAACTGCACAACCTCAGACCTACCAATGCATTATGCCTTTATCAGAGTTTGTACAATTGTATTATCAAAGCTCTTACAAAGGACTAGTGAGTACAATATACAAGTTATAAGGAATTGTTGTTGTTGTTGGGCTTAACACCATTTTTCAGCACACGATAGGCTATTCATGGAGGCCAGTATTATGGTGGAGGAAGAAACCGGGAAATACTGGAAAGAACCACCGACCCACGAGAAGCTACTGGCAAGCTTTCTCACATATCCACATTCGCCGAATCCTAGACTCGAACACACGCTGACAGAGGTGAGATGGCAGTGATCCGTAACGGACATCGATTTAGACCACCCGGCCACTCGGGGTCCCAAGTTATAAGGAATAAATCTATCTGCTTTATAGTGAACAAGTCAGGTTCAGCCAAAATAGTGAGCACAATGTGCATGTGCTGCATGTTTCCCCTACTTCAAATAAGTTCACATCATATACAATTTAGAAAATCCTAATTATTGATGCAAGTTCTTGTTATAGAAAATATATACATCTAAATTATTTAAAGTTTTATTCTTTATTTCACAATTATGAAAAATTATATTAATCACTTAAATTAATGCAGTGGTATTTTCTAGGAATGTTTTACTTTGAATTAAAAATATTAGTATTTCTAAATCTATGCACTTTATTATAAAGTTAATAGCTATAGCAAAAATAGAAATAGTTATTGATGCAAGTTATAGTTATAGCAAATAAATACATATAAATTATTTAAAGATTAAATCTCTCATTAGTAATTTCATCATAAAGTTAATGGCTATAGCAAAAATAGTTAATGACCGAAAGTTATATTTACAACAAATTGATACTACCCTATTTAATTCTGCATTTCACGTTATGAAAATTTATAGCTCTAATATTTCCCAAAAACTTAACTTCGTATGATGTTGGAATTTATTTATTATAAAAAGATAGTCAAAGAAAAGTGAGCAGTCAACATTGTCTAGTATCTGTCTATAGGTCTACAGTCATCTTAGGATAATTATCTCTCATTTCTGCAACAAGTTCTAATCTATATTTTCTTCACTTTAAAGCAATTGTCTATCGTACATTCTTATAACTGTTTATGTTCTGCTTGCAAACTTTCTGTAGTTTTAGTAAAGCTGCTTGGCTCTAGTCCATTTCCTTTCTGTGTCGTTACCATATGTTATAATTACCATTCAGAATCTGTATCATAGTCCTTTTCCATTATTGTGCACATAAATTCCATTAGCTTTCTTAATTCTGTTTATACCCTCCTTTTCCATCCACACGACTTTCTTTTACAGAGCAGAGGCAATCCTCACGGCATTCAACTCCACTATGTAGTAGCACTTCGTCTTGATGTACTAAAAGGGACCTCATATTTGACTAAAGTCTTCTCCACATTTTTAGTAACAAAATATAAATGGAGCAAGCGAAAAGAGTTAAAGACCTTTCGAAGGTCAAAGACTGCATGGGCTGACATGGTCTTAAATGGGCAAAATCCCTAAAGGTGAGAAAATCACTCAAATTAGCATAAATTGTAAAAAAAAAAAGAATGTAAAAAAAAAAAATGGCAACATTTTGTGGTGCCAAGGGGAGATAAAGGAAAAGAATTATTGACCTTTGTTTATTGAAATAGAAAGGAAAAGATGATTCATCTTTTAGTAGGGCTGGATTCTCAAGGCAGCTGGCTAATATTCCTAACATAAAGTTTTGAGGAATGTATTAAAAACTGTAAAAAGAATCATGGACAATCTTGGCTAATTTACTTCAGGCAGTTTGTGAATATTGATCTGAATATGGTTACTGTCATGGCATATATTATTGCCTTCCACTGCCATTGTGACAGCCATGCAAGTACAAAAAAGCAATACGTAGATGGCTGTGACATCAGCAATAAAGTGGTCAATGCCTATATTATCAGTTCCATTGTAAATGTGACAACCAGGTAAGTACAAACCAAGCATTGTATAGATGGTTGTGACAGCAGTGATAAAGTTGCAAGTGAAGAGAGGTGAGACACTGGGCAAATGCTGGAAGGTCATGCTGACATTGGGGAACAGGAGGCAGTAATCATCCACCAGTTTCTGTGCCAAGTCACACACAGCTTGACTCTGACTTCCTAACTCCTGAAAAAGATTCAACTTTGGTTACAGGAACAATTTATTTCAGAGTTAAAAAAATATAACAAGTATTGTAATACTAGATTTGATCAACTTTGTGTCAGTCACTTACATTTATCAGTTTTATGATCACCTATTAATAGTCACTAGCAGCAAAGCAGGTAAGTTAGTTATCACTGCCACTTAAATATTAATGACTCACATAACAACCATTCCCCATCTTAAGGTACCCATTTTGGTCTTTCGTGAATTTTGGCTCTATGACTTCAGATGAGTGCAGAAGAAACTATAATTTTTAAATCTGATAGGAGTAGCTAGATTAATACACTACTGTAATTACAAAGTGGAAAAAAAATATTTAATGAACTCCTATTAGATTTTTTTCCCCCCAAATATTCATATTCATTTTGAATTGACCCCTTAAACATACAGTCGTAAAGTTAAGTTACTCACCCATATCAGCAATAACCAATATTATGTAAAGACTTATGTACATGTTCTCTCTTATAGCTTAATAACAACTGCTTCAAAGTGGCTTAAAAATGTTTTGGACTTGTCATTTTAAGTAAAATTTGGACACTAACAACATCAAAAAAGTAGTTCAAGTGGCAATTAAATAGCTGTACATATTAGTAATTTAAGATAATGTAATCTAGTAGCACCTATCAGCAATTTTAGATAATATAAACTAGTAGTATTATTTAACAAAATGTAATCTAGTAGTACCTATCAGCAATTTAACAAAATGTAATCTAGTAGTACTTATCAGCAATTTAACATAATGTAATCAGTAGTATCTATTATTTAACTTAATGTAATCTAGTAGTACCTATTAGCAATTAAACATAATGTAACCTAGTAGTACCTATTAGCAATCACTGTAATGTAATCTACATACCGTATCAGAATTATTGCACTGTATAGATTCTGCTGACCCCTTTTTAAGACATATGACCCAAATATATGGTGTAATTACCAAAATAAAATAATAACAAGTTACTTATCACTGGCACTTGGATGCTAAAACTCAGATTATAATCATTGAAAACATTATCACTGTCATATAAATGTTAAAGACTCTGATGACATTTCTCCAAATACAAACTGCTAGTTGCATTGCTTGAGACATAAATATGGTAAGTATGATGAAATGGTGATAAACTAATATCATAATAAACCTGCTTCCATAGTATGGCACATTGTCACATTGCTCCACTTGACCTGTACAAATAATAATGGTTTTGTAGGTCATGCTGTTTCTTACTTGGAAACAGAATGCCTTCCTTGCAATCGCCTTTCAAAATAATGGTCTTCAATTTTGTTATAAAAAATTATTATACCTCATTAAATTTTAAGTTGTTGCTGATTTTATAAAACCTCCTAATTATCCAATAATTTATTAGGGCTGTTCAATTTAAACCTTAATGTTATCCTCGGAAGGCAGTTTAAAAAAAATATGCTAGGGTACTTTGATTTCACAGAGTTCATATTAAAATGATAATAAAATTCTAAATTGATATGGTTGAGTACCCCACATTAAAATTACCTTCACTGTGTCCCAGGTATATTTAACTGGAACAGCCCTTACTACCAATGCAATGAGCTCAATTACAATGCAATACTTACACAAACACTCTGTATATCTCTCTCCTCTCTCTCTCTCTCTCTGACACACACACACACACACAAACACATACACACACAAACACATACACACACAATTTTGTCAGAATAAACAGATCTGACAACTGAAACAAGGCAACAAATTACATGCCAGATGCACACCTAAATTTTGCCAGAAAAACTAGCATATTTTAAGACTTTTGATGGGCTCAAATTTTACATAATATCTCCGCTGATTGAGTATGTATTACTTAGTATGTATTATGCTTTAACCTGGATATTCCTTTTAATACAAAATCCTGATTCTGATGACACTTGCATTAAAGTGACTCCTATCTCTGTCTTTCTGCTAATACAAGTTCAAAACAAGGCTTTCACAGGCAGTATGGCTAGTACAGCCACATAACTATTGGTTCTTTATTACATACCAGGTAAAAATTCTTTCCTCATCAGGCATGTGATTCTAATGCTTTGTTAATAATCTAACTCAGGAACATTTTTATAATCACTAACAAAACCAACCTGCATCCACAGTGCAGCACAGCCTAGAACTGCTCCACAGCCAACTGATATCGCAAGGGACACAAGCTTTGTCAAAAGGCCAGTTTTGTGAGAATCCACTTGTCCACCAAATATGATCGAAAAAATGCTGTAACAAAACATCTCTGGGGCATCTTGAAGACATGAACACAACAGTTCCAGTAGCTGCAGCTCTTGTACTGCAGTCAGATTCTGAAAATGAAGCATGTGTGACACATCCAGTTTAGACCATTCTAATCTCGTACTCATATTGGCTTCTGCAACACGATGTTATGTGTCATAAAAAGACATTACATATTTCAACCATAATTTACTTTCCAACTTTTCTGGAATAGCCATTTACAATGATTCATTTTTAAGATTACTTTTATTACCTGCAGAGAGTGAGGTTTCCTAAGATGAAATTTTAAACAAAAGGCCTTGTACTATCAAACCCAAACTCCAAATTCATTACTACAAATCTAATTCCACTCAACCTTTAATTTACTATATTATATAAGTGATCTTGACCCCCTGAGACATACGAGTACTGTATTGTGTCACTGAATGAATTCTTGTTACATCATAGTACAAAACCCCATGTAACAACTAAATCCATCAAGGAAAAATAAAACAAATAAAAACCTTTGACCAATTATTATAAATGTAAATCTTTTATGTTAATGGGTTGATTAATTGTGATGTATTAGGAACTGTCTTTCTTTTATAGTGGAATGTTCAAAGTAAGAACAGAATTCATCAATGAGTTAAGGACATGTAAATATATCAACAATATTAACCATTACATGTGCTGTATTAGGAACTGTATTTCTTTAATACTGCAACATTCCAAGTAGAACAGAATTTATCAGTATCTTAAGGACATGGAAACAAGTCAACAATATTAACCAAAACATATTAACCAATTTTTGTTTACTATTATACTGGCCTCTTCGTCAAAGGGTCAGAAGAGTGTGTTGCAGAATTAATCATTTGCTCAAAAATAAATTCAATCCATTAAAAGGTAATGGGAATATAAACAAATTAATTACTTTAATCAAATTAATTGTATTAATCAGAACCAAAACCTTAGAACAAATCGTCTATGTGTGCAACTTTGAGCCCATGGTCAAAAGTGCAACTGAGCATGCTACACAATTAATTTTCTTCATAATAAAGACACCAATGGTTAAAGAAATATAAATAAATCAAAACTGAACTTTAACTTGGGGACAAAATCTTCTGTGTGACTTCAAGGCCAAGAGATAAAGGGAATTATCTTCACTCTATAAATGAGACTTCCTATGAATGAACCGTATACCTTGAAGATTCAAGAAATAAAATCAAACGATTGACTTCAACCACAACACCAATCTTTTGTATTTGACCTTGACCCCAAGAAGGTGAAAAATCCAAGGTGAGATAGAAATCCATCAGAGATCAGAAAATATATGCTATAATTTGTATGTCAATAAAATTCTAATAAATGAATAAATTATCAGATGGGCTAAAAGGTGAGCATCTAGGACCAAAAAATGCAAGATCTGGAACCAGGCACTATGAACCCAGTTACTACTTACCCTTTGTCCTGGTCTCTTCCTGGACAGATTTAGGATGTAATCTTGCACCACCTCATCAGCCAGGTTTTCAGTACCCCCTCCCAGTCCAGGTATTCCTCCCCCTGTATCAGCATAACACCTGACCAGGTGGTCCAGGGCTGCCCTAGTACTCTGAGGGAACTCTAGATGTCTCAAACGCTCTTTTATATTTCCAGACATTGCTCCTGGAAGATAAATGGTTAAAAGAGGTCAATGATATAACTTTATGATGAGGACCTTGAATTGTTTTTCAGAAACAAAAATCATGTCCCTTAATATCTTGGAAAAATATCCTTGCACTTTTTTAAAAAAACAAAAGAACTATTTATATCCTTTATAATAGCTGATGAAAAATGATCTTGAGGGGTAAAAAGAAAAACATGTATCCCAGTTGAAAAAAAGTCCCTTCCCTCCAAATACAGTTGGCAACTTTGTAACAATGGCTTGTTAATAATGAAGAACTATGTCAGTCCATAAGTTGATGTAGTTCATACAATGACTGAAATAAACTGGTGAACTTTTGAACTAATCTTATAACCTAGATTTCAGTTTGTGTGGGATACAAAGCACAATTCAAAACCAAATATTTCAATAAAAGAACTGAGTACAGTGAAATCATTCATAGTGGACACTTGAAAATACTGGATACTTGCAAAATTGGGACAGTAATAAAATCCAGAATATGTTCCTACTCATACTTGTATAAAATATAAAAAAAATACCTACAAATTAGGAAATGCTGATAAACTGATAACTGACTGCAATCTGACCCAGAAAGTTTAGACAACTTGGCCAGTTGAATGCAGCCCCATGTCAGTTATTCATGCATTAAATCAAAGTTCATATCACTCAACATCACTGTCTTCCTTAAGTGTGTCCCTCAGAAATAAATGACTGGCACCGAGACAGTGTCGGAAACTCGTTTGAAAAAAACAACAAGGAAATTTTAGTTTGCTGTCATCATCATACTGACCATCTACTGCCATGCCAAAACTTGTTTAACCATTCTTATGTCAAAGCAAAAGCAAACAAGAGAATGGAGCAAAAACAAAAAAGTTGTGGCAGGCCATAAAAAAATCTTTTGCTATTAAAAATCTTTTCAAGGTGCAAAGGTCATTTCTGGAAAGAAATCTTAAGCAAAGCTGTTTGGAACTGGTAAAACCCATGCTGTTAACATTCTCAACCTGAAATTAGCCAAGTAGCTTGAGTTGTTTCCTGTGGTAAAGAGATAGAAAATCATCGGACAAAAGGTCACAGACAAAAAGTCACAAACACACATAAGACATAGGTTCGAAATGTACAATCTAAATAAGCACTGTAATAATGAACATTGAGTCACACTCAAAATTTGTAATTCATGAAAATGATCCAGATGCACTTAGACAAGTTGCTTTGCTATGGAAGGCAGCTGGAGCTAAAACCATCTTCATGGACAATAGGGCTGTCATCGGGTACCTGGTTACCTGGGTACCCGACCATTAATAAAAACCCGGGTATTGAAACGTAAATGTGGGTACCCGTAAAAAAAAAAAAAAATCACCACACTCACCAACCGCTTCAAACAGGTGTGACAGCTATGGCTATAATTAGAAACCAGATCTCTACTTAATATAAATAAACAATACGTCAGACAGTCTGTTTGGATTAATAAAATTCATTGGCGTCGTGCAACCAGACAAACCGTATCTCCGAAGCATTATATACCAAGGTTAAAACATTTGTTCTACATGTAATAAACCTCTTTGTAGACGATAACTATTGAATGTGGGTGCTAAATGATCGGTACATTGAGTGCTCTTTTAATGAAATCCAGATGGATACCTTTGATTTCCGAACAAACATGTCAAAGAAAACCCACAATTTATATTATGAACAACCATAACCTAGACACTTTGAAATCTTCGTAATGCCTCCAAAAATCTTTGCTAGTTGTTTTTCTAGTCGATTAGCACTTGAATTTCGAAAATTACATATACCGATATTTTTTTTTTGATACGTTTTTACCATAACTATTTTAAGAATTATAATTCCAAAATAATAACACTTATATGACTGCGTGGCCACGTGGTATAACTGGGGCACGCATGCGTGGGTAATTCAAATCTGCGGTCAAAAGCAGATGAATAAATGTGGTCTGTTCTAACAAGGACTTATACTTTAAAAAATGCGAGTGTTCTAAAGCTTTTAATCACAGTGATCATTAAAAGTTGGATTACACCTACCATCTGTGTGCAAAGATCATTCTAAATAAATTTATTAATTAACAGCGTGCGGTCAGACAATTCGCAGCTACGTGGGTGTGGACAAATCAGACCGAGTAGTACACGGTTAGCCTTTATCACCATAAAAAAAAATATTAAAGAAATTGAGATAAGGATTAGTTGGTCTATGGTTGAAAATGTCATTCATATGGTAACGGGTACCCGTTAAAATTTGCAACGGGTAACCGGGTTGGTTTTTCGTGATTTTTGACAGCCCTAATGGACAATGTCTATAAAATGGCTCCATTTATAAACTAAGATACACCATGAGAGTCCTGTTCAGAAATGGTTTTAATACTGTTGTTATTGTACTCCTGAAAAAGTCATGCAAAACATATTAAGATCTTTACCAGGGAATCATCAACAAGTGCAGTAAGTTAAATATAAACTTCTTTGTTACTGAAGTCATCACCGACTTTGAGGACAGTGTACTGAGAGCAGGATCTGCTGTATTTAAACGTCATATGAAATACCAAGGCTTTTTCTACCAAGGCTTTTTCTACCACAAGTAATACAACAAAAGATACATGATCTTTGACTTACAACCCATTACATGAAATATAAAAAAAATCATACAGCTGATACTGTGTCTATTTTATTACTATCTCAATGAAAACTTGCATTTAAGTTTTGTTATATAAAAACCAGCATCATTGTGAAATTCAAAGTGGGACTTTATGTACTGTGACTTTTTTTCTTATATCTCTCTCATGATATTGAAAATTCAAATTGTGATATTTCTAATGTTTTAAAAGAACGAATAAATATATTCTGATCAGATTACTTATGTTCATATAAATTAATGTCATTTGCTATCAATCAGCAAGTGGAAAGACAATTTTGTCTTACAAGATTAGACTAGGAAAACAAAAATATAACAGTCAACTGAAAATTAAATGCATAAAAGGACATTTTCAACAATAGGCCCACAAACAAGTATAAAATAGTCTCTAAAATATCTACTGGAGCAAGCACTTTTCAGCAAGTTGTCCAACTCATGGTTTATTATCTAAGAATTGATATTTGGTGACATGTCATTTGGTAAATAGTCCTGCAATGTAACATGTGGACCCTGATTCTTCTAAGAGAGAGGCTGACCTGTCCCTATTATAAATATCAGGATCCAAGTGTCACAATGTTAGACTGTAGGACTAATTGGCGGGATGCTGCAAACCCAATCTTAGGAAAATGGTCCAGGTTCAGAACAAAATTATGGAACAAAAATAGTTTAGGAAAATTGACACTTTTTGAAGTTTTCTGATAGACGTTCAGCCTTTCAATAGGAAAAAATACCCACAAATATAAAAAATAAATTCTTTGGGAACTAGACACACATTGCTTATTGTCTGGTTATCGAGCTATATTTTATAAGCTATCTTTTTTAATCTCAACAATAATTTGTATTTCTCTTTAAATCATTTGAAGAAAATGATCAATGTATTAACAATTTTAGTTTTCTGATATGGATAAACAATGCCAAATATGCCATGAACAGACCATTTTTATTTGTAAATTTCATTACAGGAGCTTAACGCCGAGCACGTCAATATGTTTCAAGTGAAATCCGAGCAAAAACGATTTTTACTGATAGCATGATTTGACTTTAAATGAAATCCATAAACATTTGCTGTGTTCTTAATTAGTTACTGTGAAATTGTTAGGGAACCAACCAAAAATGTTATTAATGTTACTGATAGGCTAATCAAAAGCAAAAATAAAAGATTTTTTTTTTAAAAATAATAAATGTACAGGCGTTTTAGATTTCTAGATGGTATTAAATCACTAAAACATCCAACAGACGTATAATTTATTCAATTTAACATCGCTTTGTTTTTAAAGAAAAAAAGACTGGCAGCTGCTCATGCGACCGGCAGAAAATGCAATATTTCAACTTTTGATTCATCTGCGTGTATAACACGTATTTTTGTTTTATATGACAAAAATATATACCATAACATTTATTTAGATGTTAATTTGTAACAATATATCTATACTTATTTCTAAGCAATGAAGACCATTAGTAACGGAATAAAAACCTATGCTGAACCAATTTTGTTGAGAAGAGCGTGCATCGGGCATGTCTGTTATTGTCCAAATAATAGGAATGCTCTACTCAGTAATATACTATTATAGTTCTTCTGAAGTATAATGCTTAAAGAAAACGAATGCCTGTTTGTGCAGGCGGAAAATAAATATATTTCGCAGATTTACTTATGTTGTTCCAACAGTCTATAACTCTAACTCATCGGCCCACTTTCTAGTTAACGGTGTCCAGCATTTCGCGTCTGTAAAGAAAGAACCAACTTGAAATTTTTTTTTTATAACCTAGTGCGTATATAAGTCTACTATGAATAATAATAATAATAATAATAATAATAATAATAATAATAATAATAATAATAATAATAATAATAATAATAGCAAAATATCCAATAAAAAAACACTATCATACAAAAAATGACGATGATATACTTTCCTGTTCCTGTGGTTATCACTATCGGTTTTCCTTTAAAGGGAGATAACTTCCCTTGGCGCCAAGTTTAAAGACCGAAGAATATATCCATTTTGTTTTAGGAGAAAAAAATTTTAGGAGAAAAAAGTGAGATGACTGGTTCACTGGCTCTAAGTACATTTAGTGGGCGAGGAGCTATATTCTCTGACTGAAGAACATTAAAGCATTTAATTAATAATAGGAGCATAATATTTCATGGTACCTGGACGTTTCGCTCCAAGGACTTTTCGGCCCAGGACATTTCGACCCACTCCAACGCACAGGTGCTCGTATCATTGCTTACAAATTACCGTCATACAGGTACTATATTATAGCATTTTTTATATAGTACATGTATGACGGTATATTGTAAGCAATGATACGAGGCCCTGTGCTCCAACGGACATTTTGCCCCACCTGGTACATTAACGTTTTGTTTTGCCCCATGGACATTTCGGCCCCGGACATTTCGCACCACATCAATGAACATTTAATTTCACACACCATAATCACCACCTCTCTTTCAATCCTCCGCCCTTTTAGAAATTGATCGCCATTACAGTACACAAATGTTCATACACACACACACACACACACACATATATATATATATATATATATATATATATATATATATATATATATATATATGTGTGTGTGTGTGTGTATTTGGTGTCCGTTATGAAAAAGATTTCTTTTTAAAATGTACAATTTCAACAAAAAAAAACATGTACTTTATAAGGAAACCAGAGAAACGATCTGTATTTCCTCTGTTGCAAGAGGGTAAGATAAGACAACAAAAGTACAGGGTCGCCTAACCAAGTTATGGGAAAAGCATGGAAACTACCAAATCCCCAGAACACATTGCTTAATGTGCCAGATTGTATGGCCCATGTTAGACATAGCAACAGTAAAGCAGGGCTGAGAATTGCTTTCCAAACTGGACATTTTTTATATTTACATGCCTAGTGCATAGTCCATTAATGTGTGTGTGTGTGTATATATATATATATATATATATATATATATATATATATATATATATATATATATATATATATATATACTACCAAGTGCATGCCATTTGTTTAAATAAACAATTATGCCTCTCAACTCTTGTGGACCTATTTTAAACACTAATGTCAGAACTGCAAATCTGACAAAACAAGAACTCCTTTATTGCAAAAGACCAAAATGAATTTTTAGAAAAATGAGAAATTCATAGCTACTGTTTAGAACTATATTGTTGCACATCATAATTTGATATTTCTACCCTTTCATGAGATGTGGTTTTGATAAGTGATGTGTGTTCATTTAAACATGCAAATACATACTTAATATTTCGAAAAAGGGTATCTGAAACCGGTTTTTCTATCTCTTTTTATTGCTAATTACAGTTTTCATTCATTGACCTTTATTCAGCTCTAGGACTGAAAGTAAAATCACTTGAGTGTGTAAAAAATCGAGATGATGAAACACTAATTTTTTGGAGATAAGTAATATTAAAGCATAAATTTTAGAAAATTGAAATGCATCCCAAATTCAACCAATTAATGAAAATAAAATACTCCAATGCTTACCATTTGAAAGAGGCAATGGTCAACATAATATTCTGTTCAAAATAATACTAATTTTGGACACATGGGATACCACCCCTGTGTTTTCATGGTACTAACATCTGCCTTGCTTTGGGCTCAGCATTAAGAGGTTAGTGTTAGGACTGGTTGGTCTGGTGTCCGGAAAATGTGACTGGTTGGGATATCAGGCTACATGTCTGTGGCATGATGCCCCAGTATTAGATATCACTATAAAGTGCCACACTGAAGTCATTGTAGTGATATGAATGAAAAATGTTAAAGCTACGTTAAAAATCCAAAGTACACACACACACTTTTGTTTATAGGGAAAAATTACTAAAATATTTGGAAACAGACTATATGGAGGGGAATTGAAAATTCCTTTATAGCGGCACATTGACACATTTGGCAGACATTTTTGTACATGTAGGATAACTTCTTCCAAACTCAGAAACTTGGATTAAGATGCAGAAATTTTTGTAAGGTATACATTTCCATCTTTTAAATAATGTACTTATTTGTATGATTCTGAAAGATACATAGTAAATATGATTTTCTAGGTTACGGGTTCAAGAAGGTCATAGAGATAACTGACGGGATATGCTTGTCATATACTTTTGAGCAAAGAAACACATGGTAATTGCCATCAATTGTGTCCATGTTTAGCAGATATGCATGGAACCACAAGCCGTTAATCATCCTAGTTTTTATAGGTTTTGGAAAAGGAATAAATCTAATTCCTCAATATATACGATCTTGATAATGACTGTTAGAATGAAAAAGCCCCCATTTAACGCCATTTCACCATTATCTATCAAACAACTTTCACCATTATCAATCCAAAAATCAACAAGACCTGGCACACTTTCACAATTTATAAATATTTACAATAACCAAAGTAAAATGAAGACAATGGTGTAATGCTGATGAATTTCTATAAATGTCCAATATTTCCATTGATGTGGGACGAAATGTCTTGAGCCGAAATGTCCATTGAAGTGGGGCAAAATGTCCATTGAGGTAAGGCGATATGTCCTGGGCCAAAACGTCCATGGGGCAAAACATCCATAATTCATATTTCATATGATCATACCTTTTTTAATTTGATACCAGTGCTGACAAAGTCCTACAATGTAAGACGTATCATGTTATTTATGATTTAGTGCTCTAGCCCAAAACATAAATATCAAGGCCAAGATCTTACATTGTAGGTTTAATGCTGACATAGCCAGCTGCATATATTATATTAGTCCTACAAGTACAACCTTGACGCTGATATTTATGCCTGGTTGTTTAGGTCTTACAGCCCAGTTAACATTGCTGTATAATGTGTTCTGATGACGTTTAACATCGGAATTACAAGTTATATTGTCAGGAATATCGCACACACTTGTGAAGTAATATCAGCGCTTTTTACTAATTAAAGTTATTATGTTTTGGTTATAGACTTTACTTTCTCTAATGTCTTTTCCTACTAAATTCAAATTTCCATACAAGCAAATGGACATAGTTTCAAGTTCTGTTGTTTTACATTTCATTTGGTTGGAATGTGATGGAGGCTAGGGGGAATGAAATTGGTTAAAAGGATGATAAGAGTATTGAATGAAATAAAGCTATCTAAAGACTTTCTTCAATATTATATTTTTTTTTTTTGTTAATGAAGTATACTTCATTTTAACCCAATTTTGGCATTTCCAGCTTCCATTGCATTCCAGCCAACATGTAGGACTAATATTATATCAGGTATGAATTAAACTTTTCATTGCCATTAGGTAGTTGTAGTATGGGGATATGTTCAAATGTTATGAAGCTTGGCTAAATCCTGGGGATACTGAAGTGGAAGGAGTAGCATAGAATTTTGTTAGGTTTGTGAAATTTCAAAAATGCAGACACACCGGAAAATATGTGAATCTATATAGAAATGTAAGGACTGGATAGGAGTCCATGTTCCGAAAAAAGAAGTCCTATCGTAACCCTACATTTATACAATTTATTCTGTCCTTATGAATCAATGTTGACCAGTGGAATAAAATTTTGTGAGATGCATTATATCAAGCTACTGTACAATGTTTTAGCCTTTACGTGGTTGAAGCTATGATCTGATCCTGTACCTTACAATGGAGCAAATAAAACTATTGTCAAAGACAAAATCATGAAATTAAAGTTATTTCACCTGTGTCTGGTAAACTATATTCAAATTTTTTTAAGTCACTAGCCCTGGGTTGAAGATGTCAAAATTTTAGAAAACTTTTACCAGGTACCCATTGAAACTATTACAGTAAATCTGAACAAACCTGAACTGTTTTGTTGTAGGTTGATGATGGCATGAACGACAAGCAATAGTGTATTTTTTAGGTGATTTAAGTGTAAATAAAAAAGATGTTCATTTAGTATTTATTCATATAAAAATATGAAGAAAATGAACAAACTGTTAAACAGAAGAAAACAATTAGTAATGCTTCCATGAACCTAAATAAATTTTAAAATATTTAAGTTGTGACACCTAAAATATTTAAAATCTACCTGAACTATTTGTCAAAATACTTATTTCACATATATGTATGTTCTAAAGTGTGATGTAGAGCTATCATCACTGATGTTAAGAGATGGCCACTTTGTTATTATAATTTGTCCATATTTACAAGAAAAATATACATTCACCATATATTTTATTGTCAAAATAGCATCTATTCCTTTTTGTCATATATATTAAATGGTTTCATGTCGGCTATCATTACTGATGTTTAGTAAATGTATACTTGTAATTATTAATTGTGCATATTTACAATTACAAAAAATAATTTTAGAATAAATTTTATAGCTAAATATGTTCCATTTTCTTATTTATATCACAGTATTGGTCATTTCTGACTGATGGCAAATAAGCCATCTTACTTTCGCCTTGTATTTTTTCCATATCCTTTATGCAGATCTTGATATTTAACTTCTTTTCATCTATTTAAATATTGTCATTTGTAGACAGTGGTAATAATAAATTGAATTAAAACCTTTCTCCTATAATTTTGAATTGTCCCTGTTTATTTGCACTTGAGAAATAAGTTGACAAGTGAAGAATGCAAGACAGTTTTGAAAGTCTCAGTTGCAGTACATTCAAGAATGATGTTTTACATACCCACATCGTCAGATAACTTCTAACATTTATTCTTAAGCTAATTAAAATATATTTAATTGTAAGAAAATGGTTTTTACTGTCAAACATCATGATTTTTTCCAATTCAATTCTTTTAGCTTTTGAGAAGAAATATCTCCCAGAATCAATATTGCAATAAAAACAAGAAAGCTCTAGAAATATTAAATTTTGTTATGTAATTTTTATGATACGCTTGCATTTTTTATGTGTTGATGTGTCTCAGCATTATATTTTTTGTTGATGAACATTCATGTGAACTGTGACAAAGCAGGTGATGTAAAGTATGATCTTTCTGATGATGGGGTCTTATGTAAGCATGCATGCCATGATGAGAGTAAGGGGATATCAGTGAGATTTTATATGTATGTTTTGAATGAAATGAGAAATAATGATATGAAAGCAGTGAATTTTTTAAATGTGAAAGTAAGTGCTTAAATATATCGAAAGCAAAAACATCTTGGCAAGGATTAATTCAAAGCCAATTGTAGTTTGTGCGGGGTAGTGTGGTGGGTGGGGTGTAACAGGGAACTAAATAACCCAGGGAATTGTAACAACTGAAGATCAAATGAAAGGTGTTTACAGTGAGGTGTTAATTTTCCTATCTGAGTATAATTGCCAGCCCACCTTATGTCAGGAAGGGTGGACTATCTGCCAGATGTTTCATGTTCACTGGTACATGTTGATCTCCCAGCTTTTAAACTAAGGTACATTTTAAATTGACTTCAATACAAAAATTCAATATATGTTTTGGATTTTAGCTATTGTAATGACTTCAAAATTAGTATTAAAAAAATTCTTCAATAATTATAGCATTTAAAGTGACACAAGCAAGAGATTCATATCTTCTGTTTTTATTTTAAAATTAAAATATATGTCACATTTAAAGCATCCTCAAATAAATTTTAGAATAATCAGTATGATTTGCTAAAAATCAAGGTATTTTTTACATAATTATAAAATATCTTCATGTTTAGCAAATAAAACAGTAAGACAACAAAGCACTAGTAGCAGAGAAAGGAGTAAATTGGAATCTTTCTGCTTAGATCATTATATAGTCAACAGTTTAAATTTTTTATACATTTGAAATGTGTACGAGCAACATTATTCATCATAAATATAATTTGTCATACATTTTAAATGCAAAACTTAGAGCAAATTTTGAATGTAATGATCTGCCTGCAGTCCTGATGTATAACAATGGCATTGCGCAGAACTTCTCAGAATAAATTTGCACTGGTCCTAGCATAATATTTTGGTCCAAAGATCACTTTGTAATTCCAGTGACTGCTCTGGTGGCCTAGAGGTTAGAGCATTTGCCTTGGATGCGGTTGGTCGTGGGTTTGAGCCCCAGTTGAGTCATACCAAAGACTTAAAAAAATGGTACTAATAGCTGCCTCGCTTGGTGCTCAGCATTAAGAGGTTAGTGTTAGGACTGGTTGGCCTGATGTCATCATAATATAACTGGGTGGGATATCAGGGTACATGTCTGCGGCATGATGCCCCGATGCTAGACATCACTATAAACAACCAAACTGCAGACATTGTAGCAATATGACTGAAAAGCTGTGTTAAAAATCATAATCACTTCACCCACCACCTAATTCCAGTGAATAAATTTAACAAATGTCTCCTCTCAAATTATTTAAACATGATGTTAAATATATCAGCAGGCTAATGTTACATCAAGAACATAGGAAATAGAATCTGAAGTAGGAATGAAATCTGTGAAATCAATTGTTCCTATAAACAAGCATATGGCACTAAAATGCATTTTTCTTCTAGTTACTACACAACATTTAGCAAATACCCCACATCATAAAAGAAACCACCTGACTGACCCATCTAATGGGAAATAACTTATTTCATCAGACATCATACACTCCAGAATGTGTTATGCAGATACTTTGTTTGCAGTAATGTGCATAGAATTCATTGTTCCCCAATGCTGCTGTGCTTCACAAAGTCAAACGTAATGAATTCAACTGCTATAAAATTTATTAAATCTTGGGGGGGCTTTGCTTTGCTTGTTTTGTCGATAGCCTATTTTTTCCAAAATCACAGGAAATGTGTTTTGATGTTTGCCTTGAATACATGCTACGTGTTGCAGGGATATATTTAGGTGGGTTGTTTTAAATGTATGTAATTAAAATGAGTTTTATGTCACACAAATACACACATGCACAAAGGTACAATTTTGGAGAAAAAAAATATGAAATTTCTCCAAAAATGGATTTGAAAAAGTAAAATTATGTTGTATGTCTACATCAACCACATATCTATCTTTAAAACTTTTGTTGCAGCAAAATTTCAATACCATCCAAGCATTATTGGTAACCTACATCGACCATATATCTAGCATGTACAGTTTAAGTAAAATCCTTCACTCAAGGTTTTTGTGGGAGGAGAAACGATAATGGATTGAATAACCAAACATACCCTTTTTTGAGAATATTTCAAGGAAAGTCCCCAAATGTACAGTCTTATTGCACATCTATACCTAACACATCTAGCCAAAATATTTTAATACAATCCTCCTACTTGTGATGAGCCAAATTCTCTAAATAACTTTTTTAAAAAAGCATTTCAAGTTTTCCATAACAAAAATAGAAGTAAACCTTGTTGCATACTCACACCAAACACATACTGAGCCTTAATGTTTCATTAAAACCTTCCAAGTACCTAATGTTAATATGTTAAAAATAATGCTTTATGCATTAAATTTGAATATAAACTGCTCATGGTTCCATTCATTAGAGTTACAGAATTTTTTTTATTCAGCCATGAAAAACAGATGTTACACATTATTTATTTGAGCCTCTTTATACCAAACATAGTGACTTCCTGGTCTCTGCCTAATAACATAGCCACGCTATTCGTCAGTATGAAATTAAATACAGGAAATCAGGATTGGGATTTTATTTACTGTATTAAACTTTGGCTTTTATGTTTGATACAGGAAGTATTTCTTTTGTGTCACTTTGTAGTTTTACAATAAAAAGTAAGGAGCTTTTATTGCTATAGATTGTTTCTTATTGCTATAGATTGTTTCATGAATATAAGTTTATATTATACTCATGCCCTTTCTTAGATTCATAGAGGAATGTGTGTAGTTTCCTTGTCACTAGCTGGAAACCTTAAATTACATTATACTTTACTGATAGAGACTAATTAGTATATGCTTGTTTTATTACATAATTAGGCATGCTGATTATTACTCAATACTTGTTTTATTACATAACTAAGCATGCTGAATAATGCTCAATGCTTGTTTTTTTTTACATAACTAAGCATGCTGATTAATGCTCAGAGCTTGTTTTATCACATAACTCCGCATTGTTGATTAGCACTCAATGTTTGTTTTCTAACATTACTCACCCTGCTCAATGCTTGTTTTATCATATTACTCATCATGCTGATTAATGCTCAATGCTTGTTTTGTCACATAACTCAGCATGCTATTTAATGCTCAGTTTCTGTTTTATCACATAACTCAGCATGCCTATTAATGCTCAGTTTTTGTTTCATCACATAATTCTGCATGCTGATTAATGCTCAGTGCTTGAGTTTATCACATAACTTGGCATGTTGATTAGTACTCAATGATTGTTTTATCACAACTCAGCATATTGATTAGCACTCAATACTTGTTTTATCACAAAACTTAGCATTGATTAATGTTCAATGCTTGTTTTATCACATTACTCATTGTGCTGATTAATGCTCAACTTGTTTTATCATATAATTCAACATGCTGATTAGCTCTCAAAGCTTGTTTTATCACATAACTCAGCATGTTGAATAGTATTCAATACTTGTTTTATCACATAACTCAGCATGATAATCAATACTCAATGCTTGTTTTATCACATAACTCAGCATGTTGAATAGTATTCAATACTTGTTTTATCACATAACTCAGCATGATAATCAATACTCAATACTTGTTTTATCACATAACTCAGCATGATAATCAATACTCAATGCCTGTTTTATTACATAACAGCATGTTGAATAGTATTCAATACTTTTTTTATCACATAACTCAGCATGATAATCAATACTCAATGCTTGTTTTATCACATAACTCGGCATGTTGAATAGTATTCAGTGCTTGTTTTATCACATAACTCAGCAATATAATCAATACTCAATGCCTGTTTTATCACATAACTCGACATGTTGATTAGTACTTTATGTTTGTTTTATCACATGACTGCAAGCTGATTAATGCTTAATGCTTGTTTTATCATATAATTTAGCATGTTAATTAGTACTCAATATTTGTTTTATCACATTACTCAGAATGCTGATTAATGCTCAGTGCTTGTTTTATCATATAATTCAACATGCAGGTTAGCACTTAGTGCTTGTTTTATCATATAACTCGACATGTTGATTAATGCCTCAGTGCTAAACATCACTATAAACTGCCACATTGCAGACATTGTGATATGACTAAAAAACTGTTAACGCTACATTAAAAATCAATGTCACATGCACACACACAATTTAAATACTATCAGGTTTCAGACCTTATAACCATGTACATATTGGACATGAAAATTAAATGCATTTACATTGTTGACATTTGTCCCAGTAGGGACATTACATATACAGTGTTGACATTTGTCCCAGGGGCAGCCTTGCATGTACATTGTTAACATTTGTCCCAGGGGCAACCTTGCATATACATTGTTAACATTTGTTCCAGGGGCAACCTTACATATACATTGTTGACATTTGTCCCAGGAGCGACCTTACCCTCAGATATCTAGATCACTGAGAGACTCTAACTTAAATTATGGTAAACATAAGGAAGTGTAAGGATATGTCTTTAATTAATGCATATATTCAAATTTTAAAACGTTTTAGTGTATCTTACAAATATTTACAATGGATGAATGATGGATTGTGGTTGATAGATGATCTTACAAAATTGCAAATAAATAACAGAAAGTTCATTTATACAACTCTGGTTCAGTTGAAATGAAGATCTCTTCTGAAAACATTTCTTATGCAGCATAGATTTCACTTTTGATTTATGAAGTACTTGATTTAATATTTTTTCTCAAGTATGCTTCATATAAAATATAAACTCTTTGACTCTTATTTTGTGTATTATTTTAGTTTGTGGGTGGATCATGACAGTAAATAAAAATGAGGCGATCAGCAGCTCCAAGTCAAGTTAATCCCACCAAGAGACCAAAATTTATGGCTCCTTTTAAGTTTGATGCATCAAAGGTCCTGGTTGATACTACAAAGGTATGTCAATGAAACTTTAATTGAATTATAAGTCAGTTTGGTTTATTGTTGCATTACATTCAGTACTGTACTATCGATAAAAAGAAATCACATTGGTTAAAGTCCAGTACTATCAGTAAACCTGAAATTAGTTTGTTTTATTGTTATACTGCATTTACTAATATTGATAAACCAATATCACCTTGATCAACTCTATCATTGAACTTAAAATCAGTTTGCATTGTTGCTACACTGAATTTACTATTGTTGGTAACCATAAATCGCCATAGGAACAGTCTAGCTCTACACTTTGTTTAGGCGGCTCATGGTATGCTCTTTATGCAAACTTAATGATATTATTGGGTTTTATTCATAGTATATTTGTTAGTTAAATTGTAATTGTATGACTAATTTGTACATGTTTCCATGTTGCTTATAACGTCTGTGTAATGTAAATTGGACTGTAATTTATAGTTAATATTGAATTGATACAAACATGAAAGTATACACTCTGCTTTAAAATAGGAAGGTGTTCAGAATTACAGGTTATTTATTTTTATAGTGTTGGACATCAAACAAAATTTCAAGATCAATAGTCAGTATTTGCTAATAGAGTAATAATTAATAAAAAAACCCAATTGCTTTATCCACATATCTTGCTAAAACAAGGGTTATTTTTCAAATAGCCTCAAGTCAGAAACCATGAAAATGGTCTAGTACTGAATTTCACACAAAATCAATTACTATGATTGTTTAATTGATCATTTCATTGAAAGTGGCTGTTGAATGACCAAATTGATTAATTGATGTGAATTATTGATGTTATAAGAGGAAATGTGATGCACTTGATTTAAAAATATTCTACTATAAGTTCTGATATATTTTTAGGTTTACTTGTCATTGTCTGTCATCTTTTTTTTCGTTCAAGTTTGTAATCAATATTCATGAACTATTTGGATGATCATCTTGAACAGAGAAGTTGCCAGGTTGTTGAATTCTTGCAAATGGAATCAAAAGATATGCAGATTTTATAATCCAGTGGGGAACAGATAATGAAAATTACCCTGCACAAAATGTTTTTGTAAAATTATAAATAAATGTCAGTCATCTTGAAAATCTTGTTATTACTTCCCCTGAACAGATGAGGTATCCAAATGGGTTATTACCTCCCCTGAACAGATGAGGTATCCAAATGGGTTATTACTTCCCCTGAACAGATGAGGTATCCAAATGGGTTATTACTTCCCCTGAACAGATGAGGTATCCAAATGGGTTACTTCCCCTAAACAGATGAAGTATCCAAATGGTTTATTACTTCCCCAGAACAGATGAGGTATCCAAATGTGTTTTTTACTAAAAGACTTCTGATGGTGTCTAGTTTATTCTAAAAATGGTCTGACATTCAGAATGGTCATATCAGCACTGAGTTTTTACTAAGAAAACCTGTTATAATCTTGTAGGTCCTAAATGAAAATTGTGCTGATCTGACAACAAATATGGTCAACATGCTTTTAATGTTACTCTACCTAAAGTGATAACCATATCAACACAAGGTTTTTCGTCAAAATACTTTTATGATGTTTGTTCCTAAATGAAAATAATACTGATTGGACTTCCAATATGGCACCATGGTAACTATCTTGAAAATCTTATTTCTTCTGAATAGATGGTCATATTGATGTAGTTTTCACTAAAATGTTTTCTTATATATAGCTGGTTCTAAAAAAATGGTGCTGATGTAACTTCCACCATTGTGGCCATCCTGAAATCTTGTTGCTACTCTTCCTGAACTGTTGATTGCATAAATTGTCATGAAAGGACTTGTGTTGGTACTAAGTGCAGATGGTACTGATCTGACTGCCAACATGGCCACCAAATCTTATCACCATTTACAGTACTTCTTATTGCTACTTCCAGTACCAGTCTGACTTTGAATATAGCTGAAAATTATGTTAGTCCAAAAAATAATATGTGTATTTCCAGTTATCCGACTGTCCCAATTTTTGTTGATGACCCTCACACTTTTACCTCCTGGGTAAAAATGAAAAAAGATTTTTAAAAATTCATGGAATTGATTTGTGCATCTAACTGATCTGGAATAACCCAGTACTTTAAGTGCTTATTACATTATATATACTTATCATTACATTATATATAATGTTGAAATAATTATTTTGTTTTATTCCCAAAACTGATTTGTGCATCTATCTGAGCTGGCTTAGTCCAGTCAACAAACTAAAGTACCGATCATTATTGAGAACTACATTCCTTTTTATAACAATGCTAATAACGATACAGTATAAACATGTAACAACGTCCGAAAAGCATGATGCATTTTAGTATGTTGCAATACCTTAATGGTATTGTGAATGGAGTTTTGCATGCATAAACATTGTCCAAATAATGTATGAAGATTGTCTGATGTTAATTGTTGAGGTGTGAGATGTTTGACCTACAAGACTAGGGCATATTTGATCATGTCATTTTTATCTGTCACTGAAAACATCTACCATATGTGTCGTTCCTGAAAGTATGCCACCCACCCACCATTGTTTAGATTGCTGTCTGCATCTCTTACATAGGTGTACTCTGTGTTTTATGCTAAATGTGAATATAAAACCTTGCTCTGGTCATCATAATGTCACACTTTCGTTACGAGTATTAATGAATGCGTCAAAGAATTCATCTAAAAGACAAAAACTGCTAAAAGCCCTGGGGCATCAACATTAAGTAGACAGAAGTTCATATGTTAACAATTATTGTGCCCAAATCATTTCCATGTTGGACGATGTGTGTGTCATGTTGGAATTTCACATGAATAGTTTAGGAAATGATTCATATTACCTTCCTTGATTTTGTGTTATCAAAGCGATATATATGATTTTAGTCCATAAATTTGTGACTTCAACCATTTGTTACTGGAACAGCGGAGATGCAGAATATTGATGGAATCAATGTGCCTGACCAAAGAATCACATTTCACTTGTCAGACTTTTATTGAACAATAAGTTAGAACTAATTTTACTGTTTATTATTGTAAGTTCTTGGTCATGTAGAACTTGTTATTTTACTTTAATGTGCACAAATAATATGCACTTGATAGGGACTATTTCTAACTGTATTATGACTCACTGCATCACAATTATTTGTACTCTTGCTCAATTTGCATTGATAATCACTTGTCCATTTTATTCACTTCTACATGATTGCAGGTATGAATATACAAGTATGGTTAAAGGTAAAAATGCACACCACAGACATTGAGAGGACAAATTAATTCTAACTAAAGTTTTTGTTCAGAGGAATTTTTCACTGCAGTTTGAACAGTTGACTTGGTTACCGCCATGGCTAGCCCTGAGAAAGATAAACAATGATTGGCTAGCTAATGTCATGTGACTTGAATAGGCATCTATAAATATGAGTGCAAAATAGCACTGGCAGATCTCTATCAGAGCGGCAAAGTATGAACATCTAAGTAGATAAAGATTTTGGCCACGTATTCCAAATCTAATTGAAAAACATAATTTATTTTACATAACTGATATTAACTTTGGCACTTTAAAATCCAAAAACTGAATCATATTGTTATGAGAAATTTTAAATATATTTTTTACATGATTGCTATTAAACTTAAATGCCTCTAATTCCTTATAAAGCAGCTGCTATCTCACCACACTGCTCAAGTAAACTTGTACTAAAATTATTATTTCTTTTCTTTTAATTCACGCTACCATGTCAGAATGTGTTACAGTCAATATAATAAATTGAGCTGTTTATATACACAGGAATATAATACTCGAATTAATTTCACCATGATATATTGTATTATAATGTTGTCTTTTGGCATTTAGACAAATAAGTCTGCTCTATATTATCTGAAATTTATAGTGTTGTGACTGACACTTTGTTTAAATAACACACAATACATGTGTTCAATAGATAATTTATTGTACATATGAAAAAATATTTGGCATGATGGGGGCAAATCCTGTCACAGCACTCTGCTACAGCCCAGATCTGAATCTGTTCCACAGAAAACCTCAGCAAGAGAGACATGTGGAAGTTTGTAGGATTTTGAAGAGTGTCCAACACCTGTATGTGGAGCCGCAAGGGGCTGATATGAGGTATATGGGGACATTGAAACCGATATTCAGCAAGTCCAATCCTGAGAGTTGCCATGATAACAGACATCAGCCAATACTGACAATGCACCAGAGAACAGAACTAGAACAGTATACCAAACAAGAAATGTCCCAAATAAATGACATGGTGGAAGTAAGGGAGGCGTGTGGTTCTTTCCGCAGATAATTTTAAGTTAAATGCAGTGTTGACTCTGAAAAGCACACATCTCTACAGGAATTGCAACTGCTGTATGAATGCCGAAAACAGTTGATATAATGTCTGACCACATTCTCCAGCTAAGCATCTGTTTGGTTCAACATGACATCATCTCTAAATTTAGCTACTAGCATAACATAAATTCTGGCTACAATTACATCATGTCTGATAGAGAAACACTAGTAGACAAATAGGGGCCCAACAAGGGGCCAGAGAATTAATGCACTGTGTATTACTTACACTATATTTAATCAATTAAATTATAATTTATATAAAGTCGCTATGAGGGATTGAAAAGCAGGTTCTATCTCACTTATATTTGTATTTATTAAAATCATTTTAAGTCCCAAACTCAGATCTTTTTTATATTTAACAGACTCACACCAAACACATACTGAGCCTTAATTTTTCAAAATATATATATATATATATATATATATATATATATATATATATATATATATATATATATATATATATATATATATATATAATTTTATATAAAAAAATTGCTTCCTACTCTAATGTTATAAACAGTGCAGTAAGAAGCACACATTTTTGGTTTGGCCTTATTGCCAATTCACCAGTTCTGACAGTCATGCTGACATAGGGTTTTGTCCCAAATGGCTGTGTGGTCTTAAATACTTACCCATACAGACAACTCGTAAGTTATTTATTTCTTTGTGGATTTGAAAAAGCTTGCCAGTAGCTTCCTGTTGCTTGGTGATTTTTCTTGGGGTCTTCCTCTCTGCACAAATTTAACCAAGAAAAGTGCAGCTGCTATCATAAAATTTCTGAAAATATTTTCAGCACTGGGGACATAGTTTTCCATATCAGCATTTCTAAATAAGCAATATTATATTTTCTTTTGTATCATTTGCAGGTATCATTTTTGTTTCATCCACAAAACATTCCCTTTCCAGATTGATGGCACCATTGGAGACCCAACTGCAGTAGACAGTAAACTGCCTGAAAGGACCAGCAATAAATTCTTTATAGTGTAAGTAGCCTGATGGATGGATAATGTGTGTCCCCGCTAGCATGATGGATGGATAAAGCGTGTCCCCACTATAGCTCTTTCTGTTATAACACAAATGTAAACATAACATGATTGTGTTTAAATTCCCAAATTTCATATACATGTATACCTGTATTTTTCTTATAATGTGAAAAAAATATTTTTTTTATCTTAAAAGTTCAAACAACATGAAAGATTTATCATTTTGAGAAAGAGATCACATATAAATTCTATTATAAGATGATCATGGTTTGGTATATGAAATTTATTACATGTATTTTTCTCCTACACAAATAAATATTTTTCTTCTTAAATACAAGAAAAAAAAGGTGTTTAAAGTTTATTCAGTAAGCACACATGTCTACGCCAAGTTGCAGATTGAAATATTTTTCCTTTTTGTTAAAAAAGAGTATACATTTGGTGATATTTTGGCCAACATTATTGTTGGCTCTTTAATCTTGTATGTACAGTCTTCGGTTTGGAGTGGAGGAATTTAAATGTGCCATGAAAGGAAGCTGCAAACTTAGATATAAAATGCTCTGGAATCTATCTATTATTACATACGTCCTTTGTTCATATTGACTAACCATCTTGATGGTGCTTTGTTATGTCATAATTTGCTTATGCTGACATCTGGCCTGAGTATTATATGCTGTGATACATGCAATAGTCATGCCACTTGACTAGCTACAATCCACCATATTCTAAGGGCAGGAACAGCTAAAATTGAGCCAATAATGGCTAATTCTTATTCTTTTCAATGTGTGCAGAAAAATAATTTGCCTGAAACTTCAAAGAAAACTCATTACCTTTGAAGCACTGATTATTCTCTACAAATACAATGCAAATGAAACTCAATCAAGGTTCTACAATTATTTGATGTCAACCACTCAGGAATATTAATTAGCCTTCTCTAACATTCTTAAATTCTCAATTTTTGAATGACAGCTATGATGTCTGTTCTTTTTGTCAATCAAGGTTTCTTGCCTAGATTAAGCTACCTTTGCCAGCTCCTGTTTCTTTTAAAAAACTTTCTTTATCATTTCTGTTGTTTTGCCCAGTTAGACCTTTACTGTTCTATTTTTTCCCTTAAATGGTATTTCTGATATTTCAGCAGTTTCCATCTCATGGTGGACTGTTTCAGCTATTAGGCACATCGATCTGTCACTGAGAGAGATATCTCCTTCATGAACATCAAAACTCATGAGATTAGAGTTAATTGTGCAGCTTATTGGGTCTTTTTTAATCATTTCTCTTTGGATGATGTCATGAAAGTTGCCTTTTGACTGTCTCACAACACCTTCACATCATTTTACCTCTATTCAGTGGCACAAAAGATAGGGCTGTATGCTTCTGGTTCCATTGTATCAGCCGTCCCCCAGTCAGAAGAACAACCTACTGACAACAATGGTAAGTTCACTTGACAAGTTTTCTTGGGTCATCAGACCCCTTCAAAGTGGACAGTTTCAACAGTGCAGAAATAGCATGTAATATATTACTCCCATTACAATATATTTTTGGGGGGAAGGGGGTGGTGGTAAGCTAATTTTAAATATTATTTGCGTACTATTATTACAGAGTTTTTAACTCACTCTGCTGTTATGTCCTTCATTCTCTGTTAAAATGGAAGATACTCAAGTTATTGCAAGTGGACTAAGATAATAGACTGGGATTATGTTTTTTTATGCAAACCCAAATGACTAATTTAAAAGTTGGACAGAAATTCATTGTTGTGCCAGCTCAAAATAAGCATTGTCCACCATGCTGAAATTTATGCAAGAGGATATAATTTTCTGTGGAGCCAAAATTTCTACCATGCTAACTGTATATAATGCAAAGAAAACAATGGTAATTTCTTCACTTTAATTATCACATTTGAGTTGGATATTAATTACATTGTAAGTTGGGGGCCCCTAGTGGTCTAAAGCGCTCTCCGTTACAGATCACTGCCATCTCACCTGTCTGCATGGGTTGGAATCTAAGATTTGGAAAATGTGGATATGTGAGAAAGCTTGCCAGTAGCTTGTCGTGGGTCGGTTCTTTCCTCGGATTTCGTGGTTTCTTCCTCCATCATTAAAACTGGCCGCCATGTATAGCCTATCGTGTGCTGAAAAATGTCGTTCAGCCCCAGAACAACAACAACAATCACTTTGTTGCTGTGGTAAGGAAGTTACAAAACACCACTCTTTTGCCATAATAAGGTTTTGATTGGAGTTCCTTTAACTTCCTGTGTACAATGTATACAAAATATCATTGGATATTTTTAATCTCAAACCCTCCAAAGTGAGATGAAGAGTCAGAACATCCCAGAGAATTGTTTCTGAAAGGTCTTTGTAACTACCATGATAAATTGATATTTGTTGTTCATGTTAATTGGGTTGGCTTTCTAGATTCAGAGACTATACAAATGGATTTGAAATTATTTGATTATTCTAACCAGAGAAAGATGTTAACATATGCCTGGTAGACCTAGGTTTTAAGTAAACAAAGAAAAACCTACCTAACAATTCAGAATTAGCAAACAGTCTTCTTTATTTGGATCTTCAGAGTTAATGAAAACATTCCTGAAGGATCTGCATCTACTTTATTCCTAAAGATGATTTTATCATTTTTTTTACATTTAACTTAACAATTAAAACTAAGGTTGATTCAATCCTAAAGCAGCTAGGAGGTTGAACAGTCTATTTTTAGGAGGTTTTTTTTTTAAATAAAGCTTTCTACAAAAATGGAAATACTAGGACAATAACGCTAAACTGAGACCTCAGAGTTGCACTATACTGAGACCGCTACATGGTTAACACTTTTTTGTTATTTTTTGAAGGTGTTTACATATTCAAAATTTTATGCACCCTCATTTACTGACCCATGGTGTAAAACACCAGGATACTCTTTGTTGGTCATCCCTTCTCTGGTGCTGTAGTGTGGTAAACAATAATAATGGGTTTATCAACCCAAAATTTTATCAAGACCCACTTGATATCGCGACCAAAGATCGTGTAAATTTATTGTGATATATCCATGAGGACTTGCTTGTGCTTTTGAGAAGATTCTAAACTTAATCATAAACATGTCTGCTGAACACTAAGTTTGGTGGATGTTTCATAGTGTGTGGATATCAACTCCATTAAAAACAACCAGAAGATTGCAGTCATCTCTGATCACTTGAGGTATCTGCACATATGCCTTCCTCGAGAGAATATTCGAGCTGGATTTGCTTGTTTGTTCCACATCACTTCATCATATAGAACAAGATTGTTGATGCCTCTATCAAAATCATCATCTGACGGAACATCATCAATATCATAATAAACTCAATGATATAATTTCCAAATTCATCAGACAACTTCGCTTCCTCATTAAAATCTTGTTGTAACATCACTGATCATCTGCAGATGGTGCCACTGAAGACAACTTATCCCACTTAAGTCACATCATTATTAAATTAAGTAATAATTGAGTCTTACCAGACCTGGATGAACCTATGATAATTCCTGATAGAATTTGGTAGCTCTGGATGATACTTGATTGGCTCTTGCTTTCATGTAGTTGAAAAATCAACAATATCCATGTTGTAGAAATATACAATAATTATATAAATCTATATTGTTTTTGATCCAGAGCACCCACCCCCACCAGCGGATTAAAAGCAGTAATGATGAGGAATTAAAAGTGCACATTTACAGGCAAGTGTGTGAAATGAGGTACCAGCAAATACAGATTTATAACTTGAAACAGGCAGAAATTTCACTGCTTCACTGGGAAAAGGACCCGAGCTCCATGGGTTAAGTATCCTGGCGAGAAGCATCTTCCTGGATATAATTATTGTAGTCCTGGAACTTGATGAGAAATAGCAACCAAGACCAGGAGAGTATCCAATAAATGAGATTGATCAAACATGCCATGTTCATGATGTTGCATATAAAAATCCAGATCTACAACTACATAATGCAGACATGAAGTTTATTCACACTCTAAAGTCTGTAAAATATAAATCTCTAAAAGATTCACTTGCTAATTGGCTGGTAAGATCTGTGATGAAAGGAAAAAACTAGTGCTAGGGACTGGTAATTAGTCGGTTAGTTATTATTATAGTATTGCAATCAGTTTATTTTTGACCAAGAGGATATTGGAGGGGTAGAGCAGCGGTTAGTAAACTTGCAGATGCAGCTGGTGTCAAACGTTCTGTTGCTGCAGATTGGTTAGCACAACAGGCAATATGGCAAATTTATTTACCACCACCTAAAAAAATCTGTATATTGATATTTTGTTTTTACTGCATGATACTTTTAAAACTAGTAGACATCAATCGTGCACATACAAATATGCGTTAACTGTTATAGATGTTACAAGTTGATATAAAGAAGCAGAACCACTATCAACAAAGACAGCAACTCGAGTTGCATCTGCATTTGAATGAATTTATCAATGTGGCAGTCTGCGATGGTCACAGTTGCTACAGGTTGATCCTGGCAAAGAATTTCTTGGTGCAGTAATGTCGATGATGAAACAACATAATGTCAAAATCTGACACGGGCACATTGCGATCAGCCAATCGTTGAGCGATTTAATCACACAATTGCTGAGTGGTTGTTTGGATATCAGCATGTGCAGGAAATATTCCTGAGCAAAGTTTAAAAGGATATGAGATCTCGTTAATGGGTTGCAAGACTACCAAAGTGTGATAGCTGCAGTAAATAACGAAATTAGTTGTGGAATTTCTATGAAACCTATCAATGCAATTACAAAAACAAAAATACCAGTGACTGCTCATGAGCAGCAGTGACTCAATCAAAACAACCAATACTAGGTAATGTGACTGTCAAATATGAACCTGGTGAACTTGAAGGTGTTAAAAAAAACTGATTCTAAATGTGAATTTGTATGTAAACAATTACAAGTAATTCCTGAAGATACACAATTACCAACACCTTCTAAATAGACCCTGAACAACATCACCGAGTCCATCTCCATAGATCACTTTTTAAGTTGGTAATTGTGAATTTATCACCTTGACCATTACAGGTCCATGTTGAGCATTATGTATGATCATATTATTTTCTTGTCACTGGTCTAATTGCATCAATCACTGGTAATCATCAAAGATTTCATCAGTAAGGGACCAATAAACATTAATGTCCATGATACCACCTATAAATAATCTCTGACAAATAGCAGCTGCTTTATTAACGATTTCTGGGGAATTATTACCGGCTCATTTTCCGCCAGTCAGAATTTCTAGTCCAACATCGACAAGAACATTATTGGGACATAGAGTAATAAGACCACTTACCTATAATATGAGCGTCGAGACTACTTCCAGTAGCACCGGGGGACGCAAGATTTGCATCATACCAGTTTTCTTCTTCCTTGCTTTTTTTGTCTTGGTTTTTTTTTTTTTACTGGATGCAGAGATTGTTGGTTTTGTGATTGTTGTGTTTTTTTTGGTTGTTGTAACTACAGCATATTCAGTGAACTCTGGTTTAAAAAAATTTTCTCTCATCAAAATTGCATGGCAAACGTGGATAATTTTTCACTGCTGTCAAGTAATTGTATGAAATCAATACTATTTTTGGTAAATTTTTCATTTGGTGCAGTTTTGACTATTTCTTGTTCTAGTTTTGGTTCTGATTGTCTCATTATCTGATGCTTCAGCTACTTCAGAATGAAGCTGGTCAATATTGTCAAGTATTGGGGCCCCGAGTGGCCGAGTGGTCTAAAGCGTTGTCCGTTACGGATCACTGCCATCTCACCTCTGTCTTTATGTGTTCGAGTCTAGGATTCGGCGAATGTGGATATGTGAGAAAGCTTGCCAGTAGCTTCTCGTGGGTCGGTGGTTCTTTCCGGTGATTTCCCGGTTTCTTCCTCCACCATTAATACTGGCCACCATGAATAGCCTATCGTGTGCTGAAAAATGGCGTTAAGCCCAACAACAACAACAACAATTGTCAAGTATTTGTTGTGTTTATGTTTGTGGTTGAGCAGCAGCTATTTATATTGGAATTTTTGTTTAGTTCCTTTTGCTATTTTTCCAGTTGCTATAGTGATAAGTGCTTTGACGTGGGAAGAAGACCTTCGGTAGCCTTTGTAACTGGCTTAAATAATTTTGCTGTATTGTCTGCAAATTCCACTCTAGCTTTCTGACACACTTTTAGTTGTTGTTTGACAGAATCACGAATGGTGAGATATTTCTTAATTGCCTCTAGTCACTGTTGAGCTAGTTTAGCTGTGTGAGATTCCATGGTTAGTGTTATATTAATGATTTAGTTAAGCCACACAGCAGCAGAGAGGTGATGACCAACAGTAAGTGTCCAGGGATGGTAAACGAGAATGCATACAAATTTTAAAATACAAATGTAAAAAGACAAAATAAAAAAAATATGATAAACTGGTTTGAAGTCTCTGTTAGTTATAAATCGTGGTTTAGCATTATTGACCTTGTATTTTCATTTTTGTAGGAACCTTTATTTTCAAAAATGGCTTGCTCTAAAATTGTGGTTTGTTCACTCCCCCTGCTGCTCCTCATATTTTACAACTTGATCACTAATGCGTATACTCACTAAGTATATAATCCTTTAATCCTTAAGTCAACTAATCAATTTTATGACTTTTTTCACCATAGAACTGTTGGTACCAACTTTTTTCTATCTTACTCTTTATATCAATATTCATTGCAAATGTCCTTCAATCCTGATGTATACTTCAGGTTCCTTTCTGGACAGACAACATGTATGTCAGGTGCCCTTCTATCCTGCCCTTTTGGCCTGACCCATTGCACATCAGGTACCCTTCTATCCTGACAATGTGTACTTAAGGTGCCCTTATGGACAGACAGAATACATTTCAGATAATATTCTGGCCTTACCGAATGCACATCAGGTACCCTTCTAGCCTGATGGGATGAACTTCAGGTGCCTTTTTGGTCTGACAGAATGCACGTCAGGTGCCTTTCTGGCCTGGTAATGCACGTCAGGTGCCTTTCTGGCCTGGCAAAACATGCTTAAGATTTCATCCTGTGCAACATTTTACAATGCTTTTTTCAAGGTCTGTAGGAAAGATCTACTCATTTTTGATTATGTAGTAATATTTTACAGCACCTCCAAACATTAGTGGTTATATGGTGCCAACAAAAAATCAGTTAGAAATGTGGTTAAAAAATAAGATTAATTCTGTTAGGTTTTTTATATTTACAGACCAAAAGTACCTGAAACTGGCAAAGATAAAGAACCACCATCAGAAAACCCTGTGATAGAGAGTGAAATTAATTCTAATGTTCCACAAAGGCCCAAGTTTGCATCACCATCATTAGTGACAGCAAAATTTTCTCCAAAGTTCATTTCATCCACAGCCAAAGAGAATGTATTACGTGAATGTGTTCCATCAGAATCGAAAGGTGAGGTTATTTATTTGCGATCACAGATTTTTCATGTATCACACATGAATAGAAGTTAGGATGCTTGCACACCTCATGTAGGCAACTTATTTCGCTTTCTTAGATCTAATTTTAAGCACATTTAAATAACACACATATACAAATAGCTATGCACACATTAACACTTTAGTATCTTTTTTTGTGGTATAATGCAGACCCCATTTTTCAACCTATCATGAGGTGATAAAAATCTCATGTTGGGCACATTGGAGCTTTTGCAGATGATGCTGAGTCAATGAAGATTCGATCACTCTGTCATCATAAAGAGAAATTAAGAGGAGACACTGTCTCTAGACAGTGAACAGTACTTGTGCTTAGCAAATCAACACTTTATCTGGTGCTTGTTACCTCAATAAATAGGGGGCCCCGAGTGGTCTAAAGCGTTGTCCGTTACGGATCACTGCCATCTCACCTCTGTCTGCGTGGGTTCGAGTCTAGGATTCGGCGAACGTGGATATGTGAGAAAGCTTGCCAGTAGCTTCTCGTGGGTCGGTGGTTCTTTCCGGTGATTTCCCGGTTTCTTCCTCCACCATTAATACTGGCCGCCATGAATAGCCTATCGTGTGCTGAAAAATGGCGTTAAGCCAAACAACAACAACAACAACCTCAACAAATTATGCAGAGTCAGTGAAACATTGATCTCTGTGTAGTTACAAAAAAGTAACAAATACTTTGATTAAAGATAAAAATATGAATCAAAACTCCAAAAGATCCAAAGAAAAGTAAATAAATTGCAATTTGCCTACACAATGCTTTGTTCTTATGCTTTATTCATCAAATTTGATACAATAACTTTTTCTGGTTGAGTTTTACAGTAAGTGTCAATGCTACCATAATGCAGTACTTTGCAGTTTGGAATTTTTCATGACAGTTTGGAATTTTTCACAACAGAGTAGATCAGCAAATTGGCAGTCATTTGTGTGTAGTTTTGGTCAAGTCAATAAGTTAAACAGGATTGTGAAAAAAACTGAGTTTATTAAGTAGTCAAAAAACAGGGCTATCAAGGTTTGTAAACATTAGTTATTTATCAGAAAGTCTGCAAGTAACAGTGTCATTGCAATGTAGTAAATTCAGTATTTAATAGTACTGTGATCCTCTCACCAGATCAATACAGAAAAATACTTTGTTTTTTTGTTTTATTGTATGCTACTTAAGAGGCATATCAAGTACACTTTATAATATCAGAATATGATATTTGATCTTCAAATACATTTTTATAATATGTTTGGAGTGCATTCACTAGACCATAGATCCCTGCCTCCTTAGCTAACAAGATGTTCAACTACATCTTTTGTCTTGTTTTACCAACAAAAGTGCCTAAAGGCGATCTACTTGCCTGGGCAGAAGTCAAGATTAGATTGGTCATCCCTTGGTTACATGGAATAGTGCCTGATAGTATAAATCGTCTAGTTACAACTTTTACAAGTCAACTACTTGCAACTAGTCAGCATACTCTTTATTAGTACTGATTACTTTGCTGGACTTTAATCACTTCAAGGAACTATACTCTAATTTTCTGCCCTATTTGTGTCATGTTATCTTAGTGGCACTTACAGTTGAACTCAGTTCATGATGCTTTTGTAAGTTATATCAATGAACGTGAGGTAGATGGGCTTGTTTTGTACTATGCAGTATCCACTTCAAAGTAAGTTCCACAGGATTCTCAACTTATTTCATCTGCATATGTGATTTCCTTATTTTCTCTGATTATAAGAATCAACAACAGCGATCAGAATCTAGTGTGTTTCAAACCAGTCAGGATAGCTGGGGAAAATCACATCTGTAATAATTGTATGCAATGCAGTTCAGTCAATATATGACATGCTGTGGTGCTCACACCCTTAAGAGAAAAGATGGGCAACTGTCGAAGCCCAAAAAGCACACAGCTGCAATGTGGATACCATCATTATTGGCTTAAATTGCTAATTTTCTGATGTCTGAATATCTGTGTGCAGAAATATTTCCTATTCCAAAAACTATTCAAAATCATATTCTGTAAAAAAAAAAAATGTCCATGACTCCTTATTTTATAAGGTCTGATTTCTAGTCTCTTTGGGTACAGTAAAACATGTGCTGCATCAGTTGACACAAATTACATTGCACCAACATTTTAGTCATTAGAAACAAATTTAAGAAACCATGTTTACAAAAATATTTTCTAAATAAATAACAAACAAATATCAATCAATGCAAATGATGTTAAATGCCTTCATATGGCAACTTAAGAAATAACCACCAATTAAAGATTGGTCTTGTCAGCTGAAATTTGTGCTTGAATATTATATTTTTGATTGATCTTAATTAAGATTGCAAGGTTTACCAACATTTCCAAACATTTGCACTGTATGCAATAACTGAAATGATGTTTTTTTTAATTTGGCTGATCTGAAACTCAACCCTTCTTCCAATTATATCATTAGGCTTACAGCATACAATTATATGTATGAAAGCCACTGACCGTTGACTATACCTTACTCAGCTTAAGATTGCTTCATTTACTGTATGTTTTTTGCCTTATCATAGCATGACATGATTTAACTGGTATGACGTCATTGTTGAATAGGTCTAACAGTTTAGTTTGTAAGACATGTCTTTGTTGAATATATCGGACAATTTAGTTGGTAAGACGTCTTGTTGAATAGGTCTGACAATTTAGTTGGTAAGACATGTTGCTGTTGAATATATCTGACAGTTTAGTTGGTAAGACATGTCATTGTTGAATATGTCTGACTAGTTGGTTTAGTTAGATGTGTTGAAAATATCTGACAATTTAGTTGGCAAGACATGTCATTGTTGAATGTATCTGACAGTGTAGTTGGTAAGACATGTTAAATATATCTGACAATTTAGTTGGTAAGATGTGTTGAAAATATCTGACAATTTAGTTGGTAAGACATATCCTTGTTGAATGTATCTGGCAAGTTACTTGGTAAAACATGTTGAATATATCTGACAATTTAGTTGGTAAGACATTTTTAATATTTTTGACAGTTTAGTTGGTGAGACATGTCATTGTTAAATATATCTGATAATTTAGTTGGGCTAGACATGTTGTTGAATGTATCTGATAATTAAGGTACCTTATCCTTATTATCCTTGTGATATTTTTTCATATACATATATGTAAGTATATGTACTCATTGGACATGTTTATTGGCTAACACCAGATGTACCACATGCAATGTTCCTTAACAAGATTACTTATTTGTAAATGTTTACAGGCAGCAAACCAGACTAAGCCACTTACACCTTAAAATGTTGCAGCCAAAGTGTCAGTATAATTATTATAAATGTGATATGCCCTCATCTATTTAGATGTTTAAAGTGTCATGGTAACACTGCAAGCATGTCCTTGAGAACATAGTTAATTGCTAGTCAGCAGTTATACTGGATTTATTTTGACAACTGTTCAGATCTTAATGGTCCTTCAAAACCATGACACAAGCTAATTATCAGATTTTTATTTCTTTAACTGATTACAATATATAGAGGGGGGGGGGCCGAGTGGCGGAGTGGTCTAAAGCGCTCACCGTTATGAATCATTGCCATCTCACCTCTGTCTGCATGAGTTTGAGTCCAGACTCTGCTAACGTGGGTAAGTGAGAAAGCCTGACAGTAGCTTCTCCTGGGTTGGTGGTTCTTACCTGGGTTTTCCAGGGTTCTTCCTCCACCATTAATACTGGCCGCCATGTATAGCCTATCTTGTGCTGAAAAATGGTGTTAAACCCTACAACAACAACGATATATAGCAGGTGCTGACATCACAATAACCTGGGTGCAGATCAGTCTGATTTCTTGTTACAATCACATACTATAGACACCCCTGAAGTTTTTGCTTTTGGCTAATACATGGATTATTCTTTAAAATTTGCTTTGAAATATTTGAAAATAACTTAAAATTCAAATAGCATACATACTTTCATCTGTTTTTTTTCTTTTGGCTATTTGTTTTTCTCAATTCAGATATACATTTTGTGGACAATGTAAATGCTGTGTGCTGACTGTTTATTAATGGTTGTTTAAAAAAGATGGACAGTCAACAGGAATGTGTATCACATTAATGATTACTTTCTTGAGGAGTTAATCATTACAAACATATTGATTAGTTTTTTTCTTTGCTGGTTTATGAATGTTTAGCTAACAAGCCTTGATTCATTTGTGCTTTCTTACAATGAATACATGTGCTCTGATACTGAAAGGGAGGCAATTCCATCTTTACTAATGCACAAATTTTAGAGTTCTGCAGGTCTCATCTCAAAGGAATAGTTTGACTTTGTGTGACCTATTTTAGCAGTACAGCTGGCTGCTTTTCTAGGTTACTTAGTACCTTCTTTGTGATATGGGTTACTCTGATTTGCTAAAGCAAAAATGTTTTCACTAAACTTCATCAATTCATAAGAACATGTGCTAACTCAAACCAATATCTCACACAAAACTTCATTAGGAGACTAGGGATATGGCCGATCCTTGGGTAAGGGGATGTAACTTACTCCTCGTGTCTATTCTGCTAATGTATTATGATTAGGATCTTATTTTAAGTAGAAACCAGTTACAAAAGTTAACAAGTTTTCATTGATATTATTGAATAGATATTAATTTGGGCACACCATCCAAAGTTCTCCCCAAAAATTACATCCATGGAAGAGCTTGCTTATCCATTCAGTAGTAACTGATGATTGATTGGATTTGGCACCATTACATATATTGAAGTGTAAACCATTCTAGTGTGATGTCCATCTAGGTATCTAAATGACCTATTAGCATGAAAGAAACATTTTTTAACTTTGAAAATAGTTTTTGTTTCAGGTCTTGTATCCAGGTTAAACTTATATGTTGGTTTTGTTATTTAACTTATATGTCTCTGGACCAACTTGTGGGGTTAGTTGGTGTGGTGTGTGTGTATGAGAGAGACACAGACAGAGAGAGACACAGAGAGAGTGAGAGATATCTCTATGATGTCTAGAGTCTCAGAGTTTATAGTGATTATCTAGCACTAAGTATCATACCATATAGCACCGAGTCACATTATCCAGACACCCGGATGACCAGTCCTATCACTAGCCTCCTAATACTGAGCGCCAAGCGATGCAGCAGGTACTACCATTTTTATAAGATTTTGGTGTGACTCGGCTGGGGTTTGAACTCACCAGTGGTCAGTTTGTTTTGAATGAGATTTGCAAAATCTTAAAAAATTTCTTTTCTCATTGATTTTCAAACATTAGTGTACTACAAAATATCATTTATATCATTTAGGATCTTTTCCATCTACAGTTTTAAATTAGATACTTTGAATTCATCTTAATTTAACTTCTGAAAAATGATAACTATACACTTTTATGGAGATTTATAATTTTAATTTTAGATGCAACTTTGTCCTCATTCACTGGCCAGGAACCAGAGAAAAGATACCTCAGTGTGGTGTGGTGTAAGCGTTCCAACAAGAAGGTATTTAAATAATTTAACATACTTCATAAATATACAGATATTTTTTTGAAAGAAAATTTCTTGAACTCATGTAGTTTAAATAAATTAAGATAATATTACTAAATTTCCTTTAAGAAAATATAAATAAGATAAACTTGACATGTTTAGATTAGATGTATGTTGTTATAAACATATTCATGTTTTGTAGTAACTTAAGTGCTTTAATGTTTGTGCCATTTTGTTGGCAAATGCCCAAGAAGAAAACTGTTTTTCAACATAAAAAAATGGGTATTTCCTTCTCATAGTAGTATCCACCAGAGGTCTCGCTAGGAATTTAAAACTAGGAGTCTAGGACTCCTAATTTGGTAAAAATAGGAGCCCCATCAGCAAAAGTTGCAGTCCCACCAGCAAAAGTTGCAGTCCCACCAGCAAAAGTTGTAGTCCAAACTAAGCCAGAAATCATGTACTTTCTAAATCATGTACACTTGGCTACGGTCGCATCCAAACTATCAGTTATAGTAACTTCAGCTTATTTCTGAATCTCATTGAAATCTTCATCATTTTTCCATTTAACTACAAAACACTTGTCTAAATTTGCAAACAGCATTTTGTCTAAGTCTCTTGATTTCGAATTCGCAGGCAATATTTATATGTCAACAACCGGAAATGAAATCAATAACAGTGATTGTGCTGGGCTTCACCAATGTCACCATTTGCAATTATGTTTTACATATGGGCGACAAAAATATACCTTCTGTCTATATTTTTGGCTACAACATTTTTGGCTAATAAAAACGGTACAGTCTTGAGTTTGGAATTGAGAAATTCAAAGGCACCATGACAGGAAGCCGCAAGCTTGGATATAAAAATCCACTGGAATCAATTGTTACCTAAACAAATCCTTATTTCATATTGACAAACCACCCTAACAGTTAATTGTTATGTAATAATCCACTTATGCTGAATCTGACCTTGATACTTTTATGCTGTATTATAATCAAACTAGCCATGCAACTGACTAGCTATAATCAACTGCCTCTGAGGGTGGAAACTTAAAATGACTACGGTCGACCACACAACAGCAATTTTTTAAAAAAAACATAAAAAACCCAGAAAATTAGTTTTGCTGAAACTTTAATTAAAACTGATTGTCTCTGAAACACCGATGTATGCTAAGGAAATTTTTCTAAAATTGTGTCAGTGTTCTACAATTCATCTGATGTTGCCACAAATGAGTATTTGTTTTGTCCATCAAAATTAGCCTTCAATAACACAAGCACCTTCATCAAAGCAAGCCGGCACATTTGATCAAAGTTAGCAACAAGCTAAAACTAAAATAAAAGCATTGCTTCAGTTTTCATAGTGATTAGAAATATTTATTTTGCCGCAAAAGTTTCCTTCTTGAAACAAAAACATGCATATGGAGGACTCCCTTGTTGGCAATTTGATGTGTCCCAAATCAAAAGTTTGCGTCCAAATACGCGTAATTAAGCGTTTCTGAGAACACTGTCCACAGGGATGAAAATATATAATTTTGTAAAGTTTTGATGTTTTAGTAACAATTTTACATTAAGAAATTGATGAAAGTCTGAATAATCAGAATTCTATGTGTTAAATAAGAGTTTTCATTAATGAGAGAAGTTTGGACAAAAACACCCCATAATCATTATGATAGACCGCTAGAAAGAATTTAGTTTCTTAGTGTAAATAATGGTTGTTTACACAATATATAGATGAAAAATAGTGGCAGAGATAGAGAGAAAAATAATGGCAGATCATGTTGCAGAAACTAAAATTTATGGATTTTGGTGGGGGCGTCAAAAGTATTTAAGTATTTTGAAGGAATTCAAGGTTCTGGCATGGAATGATTAGATACAGTGTATCTAATCTAGTCCGTAACTTCACCTTGTTTGTGACAGTATACGGATATATATAGGCTCGCAGGAGGGTGCAACTGAATTGAAATGTTAACAGATGTGCTGTCTATTTTGGATGGGCTACCAAAATTCTGAAATATTGCTGGAGGGATTCCTGGTAAGCATTCACATGGGCTGGCATCTCTATACAGGAATAAAGTAATTTTCTTTTATCTAACTCTTTATTTGCAAACTTTAGAGCAAAAATAATTAGTATGGTTAATTCAAAGCTCATCTGCATGAAAATTTCACAGTATTTTGCAAGATAGTCTATATTATTTGAAACATTCTACTGAATATTCCTTCCTTTTAAAGGAATTAAAAGGAAATGTCTTTAAAAACACACATGTGAGCATATATCCTTCATGTTTTATTCTGGAATTGAAAATTTAAGTGGGAAGTCCCTCCACCATGAATGAAAATTGGTAGAGCACTTTCGAAATAAGAGGTGAACTTATCATAGTGAATAGAAAGGAACAGCTTGCAAATTTTATGTGCAATGTTTTGACATTCAATTGATATTCTGCCATGATTTTTAGAAATTAGTGTGAATCTCCCAATTGTACATACTAAAAAGTACCACCCCCCATCACTCTACATTTTTTGTCCCACCCCAACCTGAAAGTCAGTGCTGCTAGGGGAAATCCTCCATGGGTAAGAGTCAACATTTCTTGTTTCTAAATTTGTCTATTTGTGTATATTGGCTTATGGTTGGTATCTTAGTAAGTTGTATGTAGTAAGTTTTACCCAGGAACTAGTTGAGTGGAGGTTAGGAAAAGATGCCAGACCCTGTTGACACTTGGTTCATTGAGGCTGAATATACATGTACAAGACAAACAACTTGAAATTTAAACAAAATCACACCAAATCTTGTAAATCCACCATGAGCATCTCCATATAAAGGGCCATTAATCCACTTTTTGTTCTTTATTGAAACTTTTGAACATTTTCTCTCTTATGGATTAAAAACTTTGTTCCATTAGCAAGTTAAATCAACTAACCAATGAGAGAATTTATTAACTGACCTGATAGTCAGCTTCCATGATGTTCACATTCCTTAACATGAAAGCAGAATTTGATTGTGAAAGGTTACCTTGGAAACATGCAACATTTGTTATGGTTCTGCGACTATCCCCATCTGTCTTCTGAGGTAAATGTAAGAGCAATTAAAAAGGTTTCTTTTAATTACATACAATCAGTTAACAGAATGGTTGATACTATTTAAGCTGGTTACCTATACCTAGTGTTGATGAGGAATGAAATGGATCACTTACCCTTGTCTAGAGGAGATTAATCCCCAAGGAAAAAGATATAAATTCAGAACTGTTATTAAAATCTATACCCATAGACCATCATCATTGACCCAAACTTTACAATGATGGGGCAGCTTTAGAATATATCACAAGTATGTAAATATAACCAGACTGTATGACAATATCTTTGAATGTGAAGGGATGGTTATAAATGAAAAATATATTATACTAATTGAAACCTTTGTTGTTATTTTTAATTGTTTATTGGTTAACAACATTTTATTAACTTTCAGCACAAGAAATGGGAAGGTGACGGTAAGTGCGGTTCTATTGCCAATATTTAAAGGCCAGCTACTGTTTGGGCAGTGCATTTGTTTTTACCTTAATATGTTTTTTAAAGTTTGGCCTGGAAACTGTATAACTGTTGTGCCTGAGTTTGAACTTACAAGATTTTCACCAATCATAAATCAAGCTACATTTTAAAGCTCCTTTCTGATTGGCCTAATAAAGAAAACTCACTGTAAGGCTGATAGGTTTATGATCTCTGATGTCATTTTGGGTTTAAGATTTGTTTGTCAGGTACATTTCTTTTTAATGGTAGCAGTGAAGATTTTTCTTCATAGGAGAGTATATTCAAAAATCTCTACCATTCCAAAATATTATGTTGTACCATATATACTTGATCACAAGGAGAGTCGACATGCAAATAACACTGACTCTGACTGGCCCCAACATAATGCACTGTGAGAGCAGGGTCTATACTTTTTCTACTGATTACTCCTTACAAACTGTATAGAACCAGATCTACTGACACATTATGCAAAAGTAGATCTAGATCTGTACAGTTTGGGCTCAACTTGTATTTGACTATATAGGGTAATTGCAGTGGTAACTCACTACAACTTGACTCAGGGAAGTGATAACGTGTTTGGATACAGGAGAGGCTGCCTTATATTGGGGTACTTTACAAGCAACAATAAAGTTCACATATATATTGAAATCTTTGATCCTACCCACAGTACATTGGGGACTGTTATATTTCTTTTTAGTGAGGGACCATGGTACAGCCACATGCTAGAATGACTTTTACCACAATATTTTGTTTCTTTTTGCTTTTATTATATGCTTATTTTATTCTCCATTAAACATTGTCAGAATCTGCACTGCTTCATACTGCATGACACGTGTCTAAAAATAGTATCATGTTTTAGGAACTGTTGTTGTTGTTGGGCTTAACACCATTTTTCAGCATACGATAGGCTATTCATGGCGGCCAGTATTAATGGTGGAGGAAGAAATCGGGAAATCACCGGAAAGAACCACCAACCCATGAGAAGCTACTGGCAAGCTTTCTCACATATCCACATTCGCAGAATCCTAGACTCGAACACACGCAGACAGAGGTGAGATGGCAGTGATCCATAATGAACATCACTTTAGACCACTCGGCCACTCGGGGACCCAATCTTTTAGGAACTACTTTTGATTGTAAACAGTGTACACTGATGTAGCAGATGACAGAGATTTTGATTTATTAGATTTGTCTGTGGATAAAATAAAGAAGCTGTTTGGCCCATTTGAAAGTAAAAATGATAAAGTTGACAGTGTGGATGAGTTCACTGAGTCACAAAAGAAACATTCTACCAACCAAATGAATGAACATGATATCTGCTATGTCCACAACAAACCTGAGATGTGCAGTATTGAAAATACCATTTTGATCATTTAGACAGTTGTTTGATAGACATGTTCATAATTATTTGCAAATCAGATGGTTCAGGCTAATGACCCGTGCTCTCAAAGGTCCCTTCATTCCAGACCAACTGAAAAAGTTGTTTCAGTGTGAATTCATTCACAATATGACTCTAAATTTCAATTTAAGTACACCAAACAAGATTTATTTTTTAAGGAATAACTGCAATCACGACCAAGTTCAAAGGTCAATGGGCATTGCTTTTTATGCATGAATACCGTTTCTGTGTATTGTTGAACCTACAGTCATGTATTTACTTTGTAATTCAGCATAAATTCAATTACTTTGTTTCTTGTAGTGTTCTTTTTGTTATTCAGCCTGAGGTAGAAAAACAAAATCGGTATATATTATTTTATTACAGTAGTACATTTGTCTTGGAAAATATTAATTCATTTTTTTCTGAGTAATGTTTCACTCCTAAAGTCTTGCAGTGTTTCTCAGAAAAACTTGTTAATATTTTCTCATACAAATACAGTAACAGATAATTCTTGCTCATAAGAAAGCTCATATTATGTATATTGAGAGACACTTTTATATTTCACTTTTTGCTGTCAATATATTGGCCCACATGTTTCTAAATTTTTTGCCATTGTTTTAATATTCTGAGTAGATACAAAATACCTCCTATGATAAGCCCAAGGCACCAGCATGTAAATATTTTATCATAAGGTAGGTGGATTTGTAATGAGACAAGATATAAATAGGGAAGAGGGATTATCATGAAATAAGTATGACACCATGCACCATGTGGCCTGTTGTGTACTCACTGACACTTTAGGTGAATTCACATAAAGCCAAGGTCATGATTGAATGACTTTTGTTGCCATGGTGATGCAAGTTTCCTATTTTGTCTTGTCTCAGAAGTTTAGGAAAGATGTAAAGATCATTTTTCAAACAGTGTTATAAATGTTGTTTGCATAGGTATCAGTGTTATATCTTTGCATTATAATCTTTTTCTCTGACATTGTTGTATGTAGGGTAATGGAACTTGATAGGTATATTCATTTTCATGGGTACTTCCTACGTAGGTTAAATATGTCACTTCTGTTTGTACATCCATTTGTATATTGGTCTGTTAGCTATTTTCATTTCTGCACAGTTAGTTTCATTTTCATCATCAATCTTCCAAAGGATTTGGATTAACGAAGAAGCCTAAGAATTTTTAGGTTAAAAGGTCATGGTCACTGGCTGAAAGAAGAAAAATGTTTTCCACCCTATAACATTAACTCTATATCGCAGACATGACCAAACACTGGATGGTTTGCATAAGGAGAACATCTCAATCTTGGAGTCATTAGGTGATATGTCAAGGTAACTATAGCTAATAAAGGATAAATGGTTTCTTCACAACCCTGTAAAAGCTTGTAAATCTTGGGGTATAAAACTCAGCGGCCAAGGTTATTATAAGTCTAATAAGAAATGAATAGTTTCTGCAAAGTAAGTTTTCTTCAAGACTTTATGCCATTACCAATTATCTAAGTTATTGAGAACCTCAGACCAATAATCTAGAGAGATAACTATTTCCTACCATTGCCTACATCGAGGACTGTTAATAAACTGTACTGTTCACTGAACTCTAATTGTATTAGCTCAGTTTATCCTGTACTGTTATATGTGAGGTCTTGAAACTTAGTATATTAACCTTGTGCTATTTACCATTGGCCTTTCATAATCCATTGATTGAGGGGTTGGGGGCATTTAGCATAAGTTTTCTGATAATTTTGTGTATACAGTCATGAAACTTGAATAATATTACTCACCAAAGAGAAAAGTTGATAACAGGCTTTTGTTTTTTTGCTTCACTGATTTTGCAAGGTATTTTGCATTATTCCATAATGGAGTAGGCAGACCTTTACATTCTGTTGAACTCTTGTATGGATGTTTCTTACAATCATGTTTTGACCTGTATTACAGCAGTGCTGTTCACCTGTGGAAGAAGTGTAACGCTGTATGACATGGAAGGGAAGGAGTAAGTTGAATTAAAGTGTTCATGCTTGACAAGGATTATGAGGTGCTGTATACTTTTGAACAAATGTCATGATCATGCACTGCAACCATTTTGATTGGGATTACTGTAATGTAGTGATGTTTGCATAGCTCATTTGCATGGGACAATTTGGCATAGTTTGGGACAATTTGGCATAGTTTGAGACAATTTGGCATAGTTTGGGACAATTTGGCATAGTTTGCACACCTCACTAAGGAAATCAAGACTTCAAAATATATATCCAAATATATCACTGACATTGTAAGTGGAGTGCAGGCCAAATAAAGAGTGGCTTAAAAATAAGAGCAATGCTGTTTCATTAGTTCATAAATATATGGCACATAGTTGTGGATGGCAAGAAAGATGGCAGATGTGAACAACAGTAACAAACTTAAATTGATGATTAAAAATAAACCAGAGTAATCTATATTTGTTTTCATAATTTAAATTAAGATGGTTTAAGCATTTTTTGCTTTCACCATTTCCTTGTTAATCCATGACCAGTCATGAAGCCATGTATAGAATACGCCATTTTGGTGGCAGATAATGAAATGAATATAGGCAAAGTAAGACTGTTTTGCAAAATAGCAGTAAGACTGAACATCACTATTCACTCATTTTAGATGTTATAATGTCACAATATCTATTTTTAGTGGAATTTAAAAGAGAAATACACAAACATATAGATATTTATACTGAGAAAGGATTGCATAGTTTCATGTTGAATTACCAGAAAATTGAGACGATTGCAAGTGGTTTGAAATGACCAGGATAAATAGTAAGTTGCAATAACTCTACTGACATTATAGATAAACTTTTTATGACTTGTTCTTTGACATGATGATATAAGCCAAATAACAGGTGAATTGTCCCCAACCAACTACAGTACATTAAATCTAAGTCACAACAAACTTTGGGTTATTCATAAAATCTGACAGTGACGCTGTAGGCAACTCCCAAGACTTTGACTTTTGGTAATCAGTTGATTGTTCTTCAAACAGAATAGTAGCAAACAATGAAAATATTCATAGTTTCCTGTAATTATGGCATGTAATATATAGATTTTTTTGCCACTTACATTAGCAATAATTATGTGTATGCACTTTGAAAACCATGAAAAGAACTGATAGGAGAACAGTAAGCCTGAGAAAGATGGATTTTGCTCTTCTTATCATTTTCAAACCCATTCTTAGGACAAACAATTTAAAAATTTCAGTTTTACGTGTGTAGAGACTGGTGATTAAGGAACATTATTATCTTTTCTTTACAGAATTGCGAAGGGCAGTGGTTACAAGTCCTCAGAATTGTTGTCACTCTCAGAGGATGAAACTCTTCCCATTGGAGGAAAAGAAGTACAGGTATTGATATCTCTAAGTCACATCTACCAACCCTTTGTTTGCTGTATGGCTTTCTGAAATGTCCCTTTAGTTATAGACTTTAGCAACATAAGCAATTAATACACAAATACAATTGTCCCTTTAGTTATAGACTTGAGCAACATAAGCAATTAATACAAAAATACAATTGTTGCAGCCATATTTAGATGTTGGCTTGTCTTGGTTTGGTCTGGATCATGGTTTTCATTTTAGATTTAGATGGGTTGATTAGGAAACTAGGCCACCTCAGACACTTAAATCAGCTCTTTTTTCATGCAAAATGCCCTTGTTATAAAGTTTTGCATTTATATTATATCATCATCCAGAAGTGTCATCCAACATGGGAACACATGTCAAAAATGAAATCAGCCTCTTAAAATGTCCGAACAATTAGCTCGTAAGTATACAACAGAGTATGCTGATTCTTTTCTGTGCTTGGCAAAAAACAGGACAGACAAGAAATAAATTTATTAGACACATCCTTTTGAGTACTTCTGACATCGGGAGATATGATTACTGCTGACGTGAAATTTAAGCAAATTAAAACTTGAAAATCGTGTCGAGATGATAGGTCTAGAAATAACCTATTGACCTCCATCCGTTTTTGAACTGCAGTTTATGAACTGAACTAGAGTGAACTTTACAAACTTTTCACTTGAACTTACTGTTGCTTTCAATGCATAAGAATACTCTTCCAAATTTTTAAAATTAATATTCCAAATTGACAATACCAGTTCTTGAGATTTCATGGCACCTTACTGAAAACTACTCTAGTGTATGGTAATAAACTGACTGCCTTACTAAAAAAATCTTTTTAGAATTGGCAGCTCTTAGATAAGAGCTTATCCAGAATTTATCATCTTTATGGATAAATGCCTGTATCGTTAATGCACAAAGTTAACAGTTAAGATTCAACTTCAAGTTAATTATTAGGTTAGAGGAGGAATGAGCCAATATTTATTTGTTCAATCAGCTGTCAGCATTATAATTTGTTTCCGTTAAGCAAATTTTTTTAATACGAAATATCACATAAGTTTGATTCAGAATGACATAGCATCCATAGTTCTTTCCAACCATCCATCATGCTTTCATTTACACTCCATTGCATCAGAGTTGTTTGAGATTATGGGGTGAAACTTGGCATTCTCTTACATAATAACTAGAAGGTGTCACATAAGACATTGAGGGTCTTAACTTCAGGGTCAAGGTCACAGCTGAATATTTTGTTTTCAACCTACTTTCATTCCTGCTCTGCAACTCATACATCACCAGAAAATATGTCACATAAAGTCTTGGTGGTGCAACATTCAGGGTCAAGGTCACAGCTAATAATTTTAAATTTTTCATCACACCTTCCATATTACTTAATTCTTTTGAAGCTGGTTGAGCTTACCGAATTAAGCTTGCTATGTCTTGTACCAGTGTGGATCTTGTTTTAAAGGTTAATGTCATGGCTCAATATGTTATATTTTTTTATAACTTTGTCAACATTTGAGCTGTTTGTGATTAAGGAATGCAACTTTTTATGTCCTTCTTAGCAGGTGCTTGTCTAGCACATTTTGGTCTTAGCTTCACGGTCAGTGTCAGGTTATTATATGTCAAAATTTTTTTCACTTTCCTTTTCACTCTTTAATTTCAATGCCATTTGAGATGAAGAGATGAAACTTGGTATAACTGTATATCATCACTAAAAATGGAATGTTGTATACCACTTTGGGATCCTATATTTAGTCACATTTACCCTCCTGCTAATTTAAGAGCCATTTATGATAGGTAGGCAAAGCATGGTATACTTATATATGTACACAAGAGGATTTCATGTTTATTTTCTTATCCTCAAGGTCAAAGTCAGTGGTCAACATTTTAAGCTTTTGGATCAGGTTTTTTTATATCTTGAAGTAAAACTGAATATACAAGTAAGAATTAAATACAGTACTGAATATTGACTTAGAAAGTTAAATGTATGGATATTTTGAACCTGCTCTGAAGTTGTCTGCATCAGAGATCCTAAAGTCACTGTATTTACCAGTCATGTCTGGCAGATCAAAGGTTTTAACTGGTACATTCTCCTGATCAGATGGCATTAGCCTAAGATATTTTAAATATCTTTATATCAAGGTATCTTTGATTTGTTTATCTATTTAACTGCTAAATAAATACTTTAACAAAATAGAACTAAAAGGTCACAAAGTATAGTTTATCAGACAATCAATAAAGGTGTCACCAATTAAAGATCAATTCAGAGGTGAATAGGTCTAGTTTAGACATTGGTTTTTGGTTGGACGATCAACAGAGGCACTGGTGTGGAACTTTTTTCCCAATTGTTTAATTTTGCTTTACTGCTAAAGCAACAAAGCTTGTCTTCTGGAGTTATCAAAACCTTATAATTGAGCAATTGCCCAAGGGTCTGTACTATGGAAGATGCATCAGTCCCTCTCACCATATGGTTTCTAACATTATTGTGTCCAGTGTGTCAGAACATCATAGTTTTAGAACCAAATATGTGAAGCCAAGGCCAGAATTAAATTTCACCATCTGACATACCGGAAATACCTATCTGTTAGGTGTTACATATCTTGGGGGAAGTAAGTCAGCATGTTACTTAATTGGTAATTTTTAAAAACATTGAGTGTAATAAAATATTGTTGTTTGGTGAAATTTTAGAGTAAAGTTTATTGAAAAAAATTATATTTATAAATAATTAGTTTAAGAGGAAACCATTTAAGCAGATCTGGTACTGAAATTGACACAGTTTCCAGTACATTTAATAATTTTGTTCTTTATTTGTCAACACTTGTTATGTCTCATCTTAAAGTTTTGAATTAAATTTTACCAATATATGGCAACCACATATAATTTTGGGGAAAAAAATGCTAGGCAATGGTCATCAGAATTTCAAGATCCCTGGTGACTTCAGTCACACTTCATATTTGTCAAGTATAATTATGTATGAATGAATTTTTTGAATTCACTGTACCAGAGTGGAGTGAGAGCAGTTGCTACAAACCAAGAATTTAAAAAATCCATTAATTTATATAAGAATGAAAATTTAATTTTTCACAAAACCACAGAAATTGATATCCTTAAAAATAAAGAGATTCATAGTATTCTTCATACAGTATATTGGATTCATGCTGTATTCTTTTTATGGTATTTTTCGTACTGTATTCTGGGTTAAAGTGTTTTGAATCTATATTGTATTTTTTCCACTTGTTTAAAAAAACTTCAAAACCAAATGCCACCACAATTTTTTTGCATGATTTGAAATCTAAAAACGAATTACTAAATTTGATTAGTCATGTGATGAAATAATGATGAGCCTTTCCAACACTAAGTTCCACACTAAACCAACATACGCATGAAAATTAGGGTAAGGTAAATGTTTAAGTTGCCTCCACTTGATATCCATTGTTAATGTACCTATGGAAGGCATACTTGAGGAGTTCAATGCTTTATAAAGAAAAATAACTAAATTCTTAAATTAAATGTTTGGGGTTTTTTCTTGCTTTTAATAGTACTTTAAACACATCATTTAAACACCCAGGCAAGTTTTGTATGTATCAAACCTATCTAACATCTGACCCTTTAATTCAAGTCTAATACTCTACCATCTGAACTTCTGTGGCACTTCCGTCAAGAACATGCACCACAGAAACAATGTTCCGCATTATAATTAAGAGTTTGCTAATAGGTGGTAAGATTCTGTGAAAGGAAACTTTTAATGTCAGGTAATATTACTGAAACCACCTAGAAATGTTTTTTACAAATTAATCTCTTTTGTGGCCTTTAGAAAATGATTTGGAAAAGGTATTACACATAAAGATGGGTACAATACAGATTTTGGAAAAGTTTCATTGTTTTCCAGGTTATGTCTGTACTGACTGAGGAACAGTTTAAGTCTGGGACATGCTTTTCAGGAGCAGGAGGAAACTCAGCAGCTGCAACACCTTTTGTATTAGATAAAGACATCAAAGCAGGTACTGTCAGTCAATGTATTTTTGTGTCATTGAATTTTAGCATGTTCAGTATAGCCACCATATTCGCAATGTATAATTTTCTGGATTTCTTATTTTTAACTGCTTACTGTATAAGATTATAACTTAATGATAGTTTTTCTAAATTCCAGCTATTTTTATGCCAGGGAAGTTGTTATGCTAAACCGAAACAGTTCATATCGAAAGTAAAAGTTAGTAATTTCTCCTTTGAATACATTCCCCAATCACATTTCATTACATTAGGAAGATTAGCCAGCTGCGATGCAAATTCAGCCCTACTAAAAGACCAAAAATATCATATCCTGTCTATTTTTAGATAGACAAAGGGTAGTAATTTGTACTCTATTTCCCCTGATTTGTTGGCAGTTTTTAGCTTCGCTGCAGTGCATAGCACATGCAGTGCAATAGCCTCCAACAATCCAGCCTATTTGTGTTCCATCCAATGTTCATTTGGGATTAATTGTGCAGTTTTATTGATCTACTGCAGGTTGTATGCTTTATTTTACAATTTCTGCACATTTTTTTTAAGTGATTTGTAACTTTGTTGGGACTTCATCTTATAATAACATTGTCCCACCACGCTATTGTCGACCTTATACAATGTCATTACAAGTTAGCACATCTTTGACTTTATTTGCTTACTCTGTCTGCCACAGAGATCATATTAGTGAAATTCTGAATATCTTCTGGATAATTATGCTTAGTTTATTCAGCTTTCATGCTGTGTTGATAGTATTATGGTTTAATTATTAACTAAGCTTTAAACATAAGTTTATATAGAACCATATGTTTCTGTGATGACAATGTTTTAGTGACCTGGTAATTTCAGCTCATTACTAGTTTCTGCTTTGTTTTTTTTTTGTTGTCGTTTCAGCTGAATATTAACTTAAACCAGTTATATGCAACATCAGAGCATGGACGTTACCATGACTCTTGCGTTGTTTATATCATGTATACATTATTTATAATATGTAGACCAGGGGTCTCAGACATGTGGCCTATGGGCAAGGCATATCCTGTGGCCTGCAAAATGATTGGTGTCACAAGGTGTGATGATTGGATTGCAAAATGATTGGTGTCCCAAGGTGTGATGAAACTAAGATGATGTAGCCCTTGGGCCATGGAAAATACTTTCATGCAACCCTCAGGGTTGTTTGAGTTTGAGATCCCTAATGTAGACATTTATATATATATATATATATATATATATATATATATATATATATATATATATATATATATATATATTCAGTGGATGCCTGAGCTTCCTCTTTTGGTAATTAGTCATATATTGATTGGAAGTTTATGCTATTAACTGGTTTGTCACATACTAATTTGATGTTTTATGCTTTGTTTTCTCTTGTGTCATATATGTATGATATGCATGTGTTCAGCATTTGTCCAATTCAGCATTGAATGGAAGGAAAGACATAATAAATCAAAGACGACAACCTATGGTTTGTTGTTGGCGACTCTGACCCATTGGGTAATATTCCCCAGTTTGAGGCAGCCCAGGTGATGCAAATCCCATCACATGTCAGAGCAAGGCCTTCGGGCCTATAAGTCCAGGCTCATGGGGTTAATCTATATCCATTGGATCCAAAATAATAATACTGCTGCACCAACACCAGCCATCCAACTAACACTGGCAGTCGTCATGACATTACCAGTCATCCAGCCGACGATGGCAGCCCAACCAACCAAGCATGGGGACCTTTTCATTGAAATGGTTCAGCCAAATAGTTCAGACAGAAATCTTAGTGATAGATCTGTCCGTCGAGCCATGCCATCGGTACCTTTATCATTACTATACCAGATATTTCAATGAGGAATCTGTCTGTGCTTAACTGTCGGCATCTTATCATTATCATGCTGGAGATTTCATTAAGAAATCTGTCCATTCAACCAGGCCTTTGGGGCAATTGGTACCATTTAAATACTGTCAGTACCCAAGCTGATCACACACTGTTCACACCTGATCCATTGAATCTAATACATTTAAAAACCGCACAATTGCCATGTGTCCATCTATTCCAACTTGGGGTCCATACAACAATGATTTACATGAATCTTAGTGACAGACTAGTCCATCCAATGTACTTTCAGTGACATGCCCTTTCTATGATGGAGATTTCAGTGAGAAATCTGTCTGTCCAGCCAGGAGTTTGGAGCAGCCATTACTGGAGATTGCCAGACTGTATTCTATACTACCAGATTCCAGGATGACCTTTGCCAGGCAAACCAGCTATCATCACCTAACTTAAATATGTTCACTGCTTGCTTACAAGGAAGAGCTAGTGAAGTTTTACTGAAAACGAAAATAAGTCTTCATACCACCTGGTACATCTTTACAAAGTGTGTGCAACGGATTGCCATCAAATCCACCAAAGAATGGACTGAAGTTTGCTTGCCAGCCACTATCAAGGACAGTTTTTTTTATTCTGGGTGTTGCTGCTCTAAAGAACATGTATATCTAATTGAGGAGGAAGAAAAGGACTTAGGGGGCAACAGATGCCATCAGAACCAATCTCCTGGCTTTCGACAAGAATGTAGGGCATGGGAGCTTGTACTAAGGCCTCATTTCAAAGCGTTTTATTCAATATTTTGATTTTAAATGCAAAGTGGGCAGATAGAGGCCCATCATCAACTGGAGTCTCCGCACTCAATTCAAGATAGAGATAGCAAGGTCATTCCACCTCTCCATCAGACGGGACGAGTATGTCATCATTTTTGATCGGATAGATGCATTCTTTCACATCCCTATCCACCCCATATGTCGAAAGTTTTCCAATTGCACTTACTGCCAATCAGTGAAAAATTCACCATTCTTCCCTTTGGCCACAACATAAACCCCTTGGCTTTCACTCTTGCTAAGGGTCACGTCATAGCATTCTACAGAAATACATGGTAAGTTCTTTCCTACTCCAAGGTGGGAACGATCTTTCTTCTATTCTAGATCATCTAGGCCTTTTCATGAACTGGGAAAGTCAGACCTCCATCCATTCCAGAACTTCATCATCAGAGTATGGAGTTCTTAACCAACTGGAATCTTGAGTAACCCCTTGTGTTCATGTTACCAGAATCGTTGTACACATTGTCAGCATCCTAGAAATGAAGGCTACCATCAATACCTTTCATTTATGTAAAGATTGTCAATAAGGCTATAACGTTTTTCTTTTGGTAAGGCAACTCTGTGGTGGTTACCTGTCTCCTCAAACAAGGAGGTACCAAACCACTCGACCAGTGTATTCTGACTTGGCATTTTCTATGTGGGTGCAACAATCTCTATATCAACATACAAATCAGAACCTTCTGGCAGCATCAGTAGCCTGACCGAGAATCAATCCAAAGGTGGCTTTGTCTTTCACACTGCATGGCCCCTCCATCAAATGGTCTTCACTTGGATTTGCACACTTCAAGGGTATATAATGATTGGCCTATTGGTTGCCAAAAGCTTGGGCTGTAGATGCACTGTCAATCATCTGGGAGTATTGTGGGCCTCTGCTGCCCTCCCACAGTGCTAAAGTTACAGGGTTCAAATGGCAAGATGATTTTGTTAGTCCTTCTTTGATAGGGGCAAGCCCTGTATTACTGATCTACTTTACCAAACAATAGTACATCCTGGAAGAGTCCAGCTGGACTAGCATGCTAGCAGGATCAGTTTTTTTATGATTGTAAAATGCGTTTTTGCACTGCCCCTTGAGACCCCATTTGGAGGGGACCCTCAAACCCCCCATTAAAAATTTTGTTCAGCTTTTTTATCAAAGACCAAAATCATGTCTGAGGTAATGAGTTTCTTCAGAAACCTGGTGCTGGGGGGTAATGTTTGTTATATGCCATATGACTCGTTAAAAATATGTACAGCTGTTTATTTGGAATATAAAAGAACTATTGGATGATTATTTGGGTTTTACACATCATAATAAAAATATCCTTCTTATTAGACCTGTTTCAGTGGGTGGCCATACTAGCTGTCAGATCATCAATTTCATTTAAGGACAAGCAGACACCATAAGTGTCTTCTGCTGACAAACCCATGTCAATATGACTTTCATTTTATTAAGAGTAGTGCTAACAAGATTTTCAAAATGCCTGCTGGCCAAATAAGAGATGACAGACAACAGAAAATTCCTTAAACTCCTTGTCTAAAAACCAGTACTAATGAGGAGACTGTGCAAAAGTAATACATAATAAAACATTCCCATCTTGTTTTTACATGGCAACAAAAACACAGATTTCAGCTAGTAAACATTAACATAAAAATATATGCATTCCACAGCAATTACATACAATACTGTAACTTAACATACCGGTATGGAAGACTTTACGTTCTCGGATAAGAGCACCCAGTGTATCATAGATCAACTGGTCACTTGGGAGATGCATCCCCTGGTACCACTGGTATAGCCGTTCACGTACAACATCCAGTGTAGCAAGGATTTGCCTGTTGTTAAGATCCATGATGATAAGACACAAGGCCTCTGGCAAGGGGATGAACTGTGTCTACGGGATCACTTTCATGTGAATACCATTTATGTCCCCTGAAAAGAACCAAACAAAACTTATTATCGATATTAAACATCAAAATCTGGTAGATCTCTTGCCTGTGTCACCAGGAAGGACCCCCCCAAAAAAAATATAGATTGTGCCTTTAATGTACCAATCTAAACTGCCATTGATACAGTCTTATCAGGCCAGTCCACTGAAAATTGCACCTATTCAGACCTGCCAGTGCATTAACACACAGGCATATCTGGGTCTGTGGAGTTTCTTAGGAGTAATCAATAAAACAAGAAACAAAGACACTGATCTGCTGGTGCATTATGCTATGGCAAATCAAGATCTGCTTGCAGTTTTACTTCACTTTTAAGCAAGTAAAGACAGTGTGAAGCAACTGAAATTGAAACCAAAAACCTCATGAAACTTTATACCTTTGTGTTATCATCAGCAAAGTTTGTGATTGCAGTGACTCTAGTTTTCTATTTTTTTAATTTTACAGATGCTGTGGTCAGCAAACCTTTCACCAATCCACTTGTTGATAACAGAAGTCAGCAAGCAGAGGTAAATAGAGCCAAACATGGTTTATTATCACCTGCTTTAGCATATTCACGATACTTGTATCTCTTTCTGCTTGATAATGTTGTTGACAATGGTTAAGATATTATTTAATATTGTTCTTTATTGCCATAAAACCAAAGCTTTGAGAGGAATACCTGTCACTGGAATCAACAATGTCAAGGTCATTTAAAAATGAGAAATATTTCAGGCAGGGAAACAAATGAAACAATTCTGTGGAATTCTTGCTATCTCACCCAGGGTTCTCTCTTGTAAATCATGGTAGAGCAGTTGTGCTGTTCATTAATCCATCTTTTTATGCATCTAGCAACAAATGCTTCTAGAAGTTTTTCAAAATGACTCCATATTTTGATTGTTATCAGACTTTTTTTTGTATGTAATATCCCTATCATAATCACCTTTTTATATGTCTGTCTGTCCAAACCGCTTTGGTGGCCTAGTGGTTAGAGCAGCCACCTTGGATGTAAGAGGTCATGGGTTCAAACCTTGGCAGAGTTATATCAAAAACATAAAAATGGTAAAACAGCTGCCTCACTAGATGCACAGCATTAAGAGGTTAGAACTGGTTGGCTTGGTGTCATAATAATGTGACTGGGTGAGACATCATGCTACATGTCTGTGGCATGATGCCCCATTGTTAGATATTACTATAGACTGTCACACTGCAGACATTGTAGAGATATGACAGAAAATTTGTTAGAACTGTGCTAAAAATAAAATCACACACACACATACACTGTCTGTCCAAAACATAATCAGTATATCACAGGAATCATCTTATTCCTAATGCTGTAGTGGGGGTATTGCAGTATACTCCAGTCTGTCTGTCTGCCCATTACCATATCACCAAAACCATTTGGTGGAAATTCATGAAACTTATGTAGTCATGTGATTCACAGGAGTCTGATGTTTATCATTAAAATTTGATGAAATCTCGGGCAACATGAAATCACATTAATGGTACTATAAATTAACACAAGAAGTGCGAGCATGTCTCGAACCCTCTGCTCGATTAGACTTTTCTTGTATGTCTTTTATCACTTCAGAATCACAAGAAGATTGAAAAACTACATATATCCATTCAAAAGACAGTAATGTATCAATGCATAACTCTTGGACATCCATCGCTTGAATCCAGTCCAGCAAATTAACCTTTTTTTGCACTGATATGGTCAAAAAAGCCTTTCTATTTGGAAGTAGCCCATTCTATCAGTTTCTACCCAGCAGTAAATATACAGTCAGGTCTAATAATCCTACTGAACACAGTACAGAATCTTTGCTATCTTTTACTACTATGGAAATTTAATAATGCAGAATTGATTGATTAGTTAAATTTGCTGGGAATAATGAATGCATTATGAAAATGTTTTTTACAATATTATATTACTACTATTTTCAAAAGTTGTAAAACATGCTCTCTCTCTGCACATACATACATACATACATACATACATACATACATACATACATACATACATACATACAGACATACATACATACATACATACATACATACATACATACATACATACATACATGTGTGTGTATTAGAGAGAGGGAGAGGGGGTTAGTTTTGAAGATTGAATATTGTGACCTTTTCTGATCTTTGAAAGAAATTCTTCAGGTATTAGATGAACTATTACAGTTTCGGTACAAATGTTTATATCATTGGCATGAGCAAGGTATTAAACAATGAAACATGTTTCTCTTCTCTTGCCTTCTTGATTGTTGCTGTCATTATTGATGATGGTAAATCTCTAGTAAATAATATTCACAATTGTTTCTTCTATCTCATCATGCATGATAAATGTATCGCTGTCCTTTTCTTTTATCCTTCACCACCACCATGTTTTTCACCTCAGCATCATCAGTGGTATAAATATCAGGTATAGTATCATTATTATCTCTCTAACATCAGTATTACAATAAATGCTAAATGTAAATAATTTTTTCACTTGTCATCTGCCTTTGCTCTTTCTTACTCTCTCATCATCAGTAAATCGTACAAGAATCATTTTGTTCTCTCACATCATCATTAATTGTAATATATCATATTACATATTGATTTCTCTGCCACAACTATTTTATCTCTCTCTCTCTCACACACACACACACACACACACAAACACACACCACCATCATCAATGGTTAATCAGTGGCATAATTTATAAAATTATCACATGATACAATCATACTTTCATGACATTATTCAGCCTGTGGAATGGGCTACTTTTGCATGATGGAGTCCTGTAGAAGGGATTTGTAACCGTAATAGTGAAAATAAAGGTTAATTTGCTGGATTGGATTCATGCGATGATCGTCCGAGAGTTATGCATTGGTACATTACTGTCTTTTGAATGGATATATGTCATTTTTTAGTCTTCTTGTGATTCTGAAGTGATAAAAGACATGCAAGAAAAGTCTAATCTAACAGAGGATTGGAGTCAAATTTGCACTCCTAGTGTTAATTTATAGTACTGATAAGGTGATTTTGTGTTGTCAGAGATTTCATCAAATTTTATATAAAACATCAGACTCCTGTGGTTAATTTTACAGCATTCATTTTAGGCTCCCTTCCATGGTGTCCCCTGAAAAAGATCATAAGTGATGGTGAGCCACTGCAGTTGCTTCTGTTCATTTAGATCTTGGTTGAACTTTATTTCATATTCTGTCTTTTATCACTGTATAATCTGACATGTTTTGCACATTTAATAAATATTGCCCAGCAAACATATTACATATTATGCTTTCATTATGTTTTACATTGCAAGATAGTTCCATACGTGCCTTTTGTATGCTTTATCTATTAATCTTTATTTCAAATGGATTTAGAGCCATTCTCTTAAAATTATTAATTGATATTGTGCATTTCTTATAAGTCCACAGATATTATGTGTATTTTAATAGCATGTAAGTGAATTTGCTTATTGTGGAGTCTGGGTCTTTACCATAAGATTCAGTTTAAATTTGCTACCAGTGTATAAATATAAAGCCACTCTACATGTTTTATCTTCTTTATCAGCCCCCATGTTCTGTGAGAGCTATTGATCATTTTATCAATTAGCAGTGTATGATACTGTCTTGTTAGTTCAACAAATCCTGCTGGTTTTTAATGGATTGCCTGAAACTTGAGTCATGACCTGAAGATCCTCATATAGACAAATAACTTCAATTATTTTAAAGTTGTTGCCTTTTTTATTGGATAGCTTAATATAGCATCTGATGGTCTTGTTATGGCAATAAACCTTGAAGTTTTTAATGGATTGCCATGAAATTTGGTAAATGTTGCAGTCACCATGGGTTGATGGATATGTGAATGGAGTTTTGCATGCACAGACGTTGTCTGTCCAGTTTGTCAAGATTATTCAATTTTAAATTTTGGTGTGAGATGATGCTTGTCCTAAGAAACTGTTTCCCTCATTTTATCTGTCACTGAAAATATCTACCATGTGTGAATTGTTTTGGGGTTTCTTTGCATTCCTGAACGTATGGGTCCATCCTTCACCCACCGTCATTAGAGTGCCAACTACAATTTCTTATGAATGTGTTTTATGCTAAGTATGAGTACATAAAGTTGTTTAATTTCATGCTGGTGTAATGAGTGTTCATTTCATGCTGGTGTCATGAGTGTTAATTTCATGTTGGTGTCATGAGAGTTAATTTCATGCTGGTGTCATGAGTGTTAATTTCATGTTGGTATCATGACAGTTACTTTCATGTTGGTTTCATGAGAGTTAATTTCATGCTGGTGTAATGAGTGTTCATTTCATGCTGGTGTCATGAGTGTTAATTTCATGTTGGTGTCATGAGTTAATTTCATGCTGGTGTAATGAGTGTTCATTTCATGCTGTTGTTGTGTCATGAGTGTTAATTTCATGTTGGTGTCATGAGAGTTAATTTCATGTTGGTGCATGAGAGTTAATTTCATGCTAATGTCATGAGTGTTAATGTCATGCTGGTGTCATAAGTGTTAATTTCATGTTGGTGTTATGAGAGTTAATTTCATGTTGGTGTCATGAGAGTTAATTTCATGCTGGTGTAATGTATGTTCATTTCATGCTGGTATCATGAGTGTTCATTTCATGCTGGTGTACTGAGTGTTTGTTTCATGCTGGTGTCATGAGTGTTCATTTCATGCTGGTGTTGTGGGTGTTCATTTCATGTTGGTGTTTTGAGTATTAATTTCATGCTGGTGTATTGAGTGTTGCTTTCATGCTGGTGTAATGAGTGTTCATTTCATGATGTCATGAGTGTTAATTTCATGCTGATTTCATGAGTTTTAATTTCATGCTGGTGTCATGAGTTTTAATTTCATGCTGGTGTCATGAGTGTTAAGGAATTTGTCTAATGGCATCAACTATAGAAAGACACAATTAAGTGGAAAGAAGTTTATATGTTAGAGATAATTGTGCCCTGTTCATTTCCAAGTTGGAGCATGTGTGTGTCATGCTGGAAATTCTCAGGAATAGTTTAGGAAATGATTGATTTTATATTTCTGAAAAAAAATATAAAAGCCAGAAATATGATGTTAACCCATAAATTAATGACCTCAATCATCCAATGGAGTTTTGTTGTCAAAAGATTGAGATGCAAGATAATAATAGAATCAATCTGCCCAGCTGAAGAATCACATTTTTGTCCAACTTTTGTTTTAACAGTAAGTTAGAATTGATGTTACTGTTCAGTATTGTGAAGGTCTTTACCATGCAGAAAATTGTTATTTTATTTTAATGTGCAAAAGTAGTACATATTTCAATAGGGACTATTTTAAACTGCATTATGTCTCATCATATCATCAGTATATTGCTTTCTCTTGTCCATTTTGAATTTCTCTTGTCCATTTTGCTCATTTTTTTCTGAATCATGGGTATGAATTTATAAATGAGATTATGAGCAAATTCACTTACCATGGACATTAAGAAGACAACTTAATTCTGTCAAAATTTTGTGTTCAATGGCATTTTCCCATGCATTTTTAATAGTTCACTTGGCTACTTCTGTCACTAGCCCTGAGAAGGGCAAGTTTTGATTGGCTAAGGTCATGTGATATGAATTGATATCTATAAATATGATTGCAGACAGTGCAGTGACAGAACTGCAAAGTATGAATATCTGAAAAGAAAATAAATTTGGCTGTACATTCAAAATTCAGTTAAAAATCATACATTATTTATCACATAACCAATATTAAATTTAATGCTGGAAAACTCCAAAACTAAATCAAAATTGTTTATAAGTAATTTTAACTAGATTTTACATGATTTCCATTGAATTGAACTGTCCTATAATTATTAGCAATTCTTTATAAAACCACAGCTATCTCCCACCACAATTCTCAAGTACACTAGCACTAAAACTAATTTTACATCGAGAGATCATGTTACTATGTTAGAATGTGTTACAGCAACAGCTACTGATATTTTACTCCCACCTGGTTCTTTAAATCCTTTCATTGTTTCTAGGTCAGATCTGCTGCCCAGATCACAGTGACACCACGTCATGACCCACATGCTCCTGGTGCCCTTGTGATGCCCAGGCCCAGCCAAAGTCATCAGGTAATACTGAATTTGTTTACACTCAGTCTCAAAACTTTAAAACTAGAGCTACTTCCATGACTGCTTCAAAAGCTGGTAATGTCATTTGTTGTAGACTGTAAACCAGACTCAAGTACATGTTTCTACCTGTCATTCTAGTACCAATGTCACTTGAATATCCATTCCCATTAACCATTCTGTATTCAAAGGAAATAGAGACATACATAGTTCAAACTTGTATAATGCACACTGTTATAATGAGAAATAATTTTAAAAGGCCTAAGTATAGTGGTTGAGTACATTATACATAATACAAGGGGTGAATGAGGTCTCTGTTTTTGTCCAGAATTCTAGAATGTAATAATCATTTTCCAGATTTGATTGTCATTACTAAAGGCTTTTGTGTTATTAGTTACTTTGTTGAGCAACTATCTAATGCAGATATTGAAGTGCAACAGTTATTTCTAATCCAAATGTATACAAGTCAAGCAGTCAAACAGTAGTGAAAAATTATTGCATTTTCATGGTGCACAAAACAAAGATCATTTGATAGCTTTAAATCAGTGATGATTAGATTTATAAGATTGATTAAAGAGAGCAGGATACAGAAATCCTGTAGATAATATATATGAGAGAACAATATTTGCAGCCACCTATTTTATAATTTTGTTGAATAGTGCAGATAACAATCTTGATAATATAATAATGGTAATAATAACAATAATAATGACAATATTTGGTGCATGGGATTTTGTCCAGAAGCAATTTTGAAAGATGAATCTGTGTACATTGGTCACCTCAGCTAAGACCAGTTTTGCCTTTTCTTTATGTGTGTGTGTGTTTGTGTGTTCTCAATTTAATACATATTTTAGTAGTCTTACAATGATAACTGAGAAATTTATTCTAATAACAGAACACCAACTGGTTATGTCTCAACTTGGATCATTCAGTTACACTTGTCTTCCAGACATTAAGACAAGCAAATCTATTCATTGGGGTCATCTCCATAATGATCATTATACAACATTTTTAATTTTTTAAATACCTAGCAAAATGAGGGCATAGAGTCAGAAGTTACTTTATTAAAGTCTCCCAATAACTATAACCTTTTGTTTGAACTTCCACAACACAAGATTAGTCAAGATTAATCCCAACAATCTTAATCCCTGTAATTGATAATTTTTCACAGTTTCTTCAAACTCTGATAGTGAATGAATTTTGGAATAGATGCAAATAAATATTTTTAAGAATCTTTTCAGTTTAAATGGAACAAGAAAAACCAACCAGTAGTTGATGTTGTGGTTGACCCATACCTGTCTGTCCATCTGCGTCCCCATCAAAGAGAAGGGGTCCTGTTTCTGTATGAGTGTGTTATGGGCTTCAGAAATTACATCGGTCAAGGAGCCATTCTAGCGTAAGAAAATGTTTGTTTTTTCTGACATAAATGGACTCATGTAGTTAATTACTTTAATGACATCATGGCAGATTATTTTCATTGTTTGGACAATAGATGATTCTTCTTCTTTGTGCATTTCCAGCAGTGTCTTCAACCGGGAATTCTTGCCATCAATTTTTAAAATGGCCATGCAGCTCTTTGAGAACTGAGGTTGATGTTGATTATCCTTGAACATGACTTTCAATAAGATGCAGGAAGAACAATCACTTTAGTGTGGGCTTTATGAACACATTGATAGTTAGCACCATGACATTGACTTAAATTCAAAGGTCTTGGCTCATGATTTTAGCTGTATAGATTTAAGCATAATAGTACAAGCACATTGGATTTGGATTTTTGTCAGATCCAGTTTTATGAATATATATGATCGATTTATTTAATGATGCCACTTAGGAACTTTATTGCAAAAGCAATTTTAATTATGGATTTAACTTAACACATAGTTACATCTTAGCATCGTGTGAGACAAGTTTATTTAATTTTTTTTTATCCATGATATCAGGTTAAAGGTGTATAATGATTACAAAACATTTTGTACTGTATGTAGAGGTACCATGTGAACATGTTAACTTGGATATGTAAGAAAATATTTTTATTACTGAATGTGATTTGCTGGAGGTTCTCAGGAATATCAGAGACGGTTTAAATACTCCAGGAGTTTTGGAAATTCTTTGTAGCAAGCAGAGAATCAGTCATTTTGAGGGGCATTTTAATTTTGGCATTTTAAGCCCAAGTTTAATTCTTTTTCTCAGTCGGATATGTGACTTTGGGGTCAGGACAGGTCTGTTTGGAAAGGGCAGATATTGACTCTACTTTTTGCAGTGATTTGGATTTCTAACATAGTTTTAACAATTTTTCAGTCATATCACCACAATGTTTGCAGTGTGGCTGTTTAAATTAATGTCTAGCACTGGGGCATCATGCCACAGAGATGTAGTGTCTTGTCCCACCCACATTATCCTGACACCAGCCTGACCAGTCCTAACACAAACCTTCTAATGCTGAGTGTCAAATGAGGCAGCTGTTTGCACCATTTTTATTAATCATTGGTCTGACTTGGCTGGGATTAGAACCCAGGACCTCCAGCATCCAAGGCAGACATTCTAACCACTATGATGGATTAAAAGCAATTTGCTTTCTTTTCCATTTCTTTTTTTTTTAATAACATCAGTATGTATAAAACTGCCTAAGTCAGCCAATACAGAACAAGATGCTAATTATGAAGCTACTCTATTTGCTCATGTATAATGGTTCCAAAATACAACAATGTTCACTGGACCTATAAAGGCGTGCTGTAATATAAGTGAGGTTACCTTATACTGGGTTACATTATATGAAGAAAGAGAGTTCAGCCACTATAATGAGATCCATGGCCATACTTACATTACATAAGGACAGTGTTATTCTGAAATACTTTATAATGAGGGACTGCTGTATAACATACAGGTAAATGGAGGTAAGAATAGGCTAATCAAATGTACTGACAGTTCACAGCCTACCCTGTTTACTTCAAATTACATTTATTAGGGACTGTGTTATATCTGGTGACTATCTTATAGCAGAGACCATGTTACATAAGGGACTGTTATATCAAGGACCATGTTTTATCAGGGACTGTATTATATCAGGTATACCAAGATGGGATTACAGAAATGCACTTGTTTGGATGACTTTTGTCTTTTTGTAGCAGTAGGTCATAATATTATGACCATCCATGGGATGTTTGAATGAAATTGCCAGATGTATTCAACAAAGACATCTTGCAAACTGAACCCTGTCATAATAGGAGGTTTGAGACACAACAAATTAAATGGTCAGAAGTTGATCAAATTTTGACATACACATTATGATAGCTGTTGACTGCCAAGTAAGCATAATTGGTAGATAGGGGTAAAGGTTTACTGTCCAGTAAGCATACTGGATAGATAGGGGTAAAGGATGACTGTAAGATAAGCATAATGGGTAGATAGTGGTAAAGGTTGACTGTCCAGTAAGCATAATGGGTAGATAGAGGTAAAGGTTGACAGTAAGGTAAGCATACTGGGTAGATAGGGGTAAAGGTTGACTGTCCAGTAAGCATAATGGGTAGATAGAGGTAAAGGTTGACTGTAAGGTAAGCATAATGAGTAGATAGGGGTAAAGGTTGACTGTCCAGTAAGCATAATGGGTAGATAGGGATAAAGGTTGACTTCCAGTAAGCATAATTGGTAGATAGGGGTAAAGGTTGACTCTGCAGTAAGCATAATGGGTAGATAGGGATAAAGGTTGACTGTCCAGTAAGCATAATGGGTAGATAGAGTTAAAGGTTGACTGTAAGGTAAGCATAATGGGTAGATAGGGGTAAAGGTTGACTGTCCAGTAAGCATAATGGGTAGATAGAGGTAAAGGTTGACTGTAAGATAAGCATAATGGGTAGATATGGGTAAAGGTTGACTGTCCAGTAAGCATAATGGGTAGATAGAGGTAACGGTTGACAGTAAAGTAAGCATACTGGGTAGATAGGGATAAAGGTTGACTGTCCAGTAAGCATAATGGGTAGATTGGGGAAAGGTTCAGCTTCTAATTGTTTCAATTAATCAGCATCATTTCAGTTACTGCACACTATGTACACATAAAGAAAAATTGATAGACAATTCAGACTTATCTACAAGTCCTTTTTATTTTAATCAGAAAAATGTGCAACAAACTGACTTAAAAGAAAAATTTGTTTAGTGAAGTATTTTCTAAAGAATATATGCTGCAAAGTGTTGAATTTTCAGAGAGGTGGCCTGTTGTTTTTCTTGTATGTTACTTCTTTAAACAATAATCATGGAAACTTTCTGTACATAAAAATTATGTGTTGTGAAATGATACCCCAAATAATATATCATTTGTTATTTTTTCAGGGATGACATGGGCCTTGGTAAAACTCTCCAGTGTATAACTCTTCTTTGGTAAGAATCAACCTCTCCTGCTTACCTCTTTTATTCAGATACGAAAACACATGCATCTCTGATAAGAATCAATCTATCCTGCTTGCCTCCTTTATCATGGCTTCAGGAATCATGCATCTATGATAAGAATCAATTTATGCAGTTGTATGTTTAATTGTACCATTGGAAAGCATGTGTCTCTGTTTCAATTCCTATGAAGTTTAGTTAGTTTCTGCATTGTTCTTTGTTTATACAGTGGATATATTTAAAATGCTTGTACATATATGTGACAGAAAAGACAGGTCAGGTCAGGACAGATATTAAAGGGATTTCCAAAATTTGGTTTGCAGTTTTGACCTCAAAAGAGGGACTTTAATCAACCCAATTTTTAGCATGTCAATGGACAAAGATTACAATTATTTAACAGATTTACATTTTTATATTAAAATGTGCATATTATCTCATCAGATCAGTTTAAAGGTAAATTGTGCCATTCATGATGTCCTTATATGTACCACAAGCAATATTTAGCATTTCTTAGGAGATCATTGCTTGATTATATGGGTGGCAGTCCTCATTATTGTTGATCTGAACATTTAGTAGATGATGTACTGATACTAGATCCAACTTTCCTCTAGTGTCAGCCTGAATTTTCCTCAGAATGGGTAATGTTTCATTTATTGTCTGCATTGGAATGTGTTAGTGTCAGTACAACCTTACTGAGTCCACCAAGAAGTTTAAGTTATTTCAGATTGCTTATTGACTGCTAGAACTGGTCAAGATTGGTACTGTCTGGGTTTAATGTTTTAATGTCAGTAAGATTTTTCACATGAAGCACAAACACATACAATGTACCATCAAACCCTTTGTAATGTGAAGCCTAATTTATTGTCACTATTCTTGTCATCATTATCCTCACTGTCTTCACTCTTTAATAATGAGAATCACATTCAGAAAACTAGTATTATTGATGAAGACAAAGACCACATTCTTCCCAGGCATTACAGATTACAAAAGTTGCTTGTGGCATGTAACTTAGTCTGGTGTTGATGTTACACACAATTAAATCAAGATCATTTGAGATTATATTAGTTTTTGTGATGCGGTCTTTAATATTGAACCCATATTTTGCCTGAAAATCATTGTTGCTGGTCATATTCTGCACATTATTATTATTATTATTATTATTATTATTATTATTATTATTATTATTATTATTATTATTATTATTATTATTATTATTATTAAGGTTTATGATTTCTTATGGACAATAAAATAATCACTATGTGAGTAGTTGTTATACATTTGTGTGAGATCTTTATGCCATTTATGAGTCAGGGTGAAAATGATCTACTAGCATAAATGGAGATCATGATCAGCTATAAAGCTGGCAAATGGTGTCTTAACACATGTAATTTTACCCACATTTGATGCAGATTCTGTGAACATGGATTTCACTCGTATATTTATCGTCACGGTTAATATGCTTTTATGAGATGGGATTTCTGCATTGCGCAAGACGTCATTTTTGCCACCATAACATACTTTAAAATAAATCTTACAGAAAGAGCAGAATGAATAGTTATTTTCCTTTTAACGTGATCGCACCCACTGAAGTTCACTTTTCCAACCATAATCGAATTTCATGTAATATTTCAGTTGCGTTGATTTTGGCATTGGCCCTTCTGGACATCTCAACAAAATTTAAACACCAAATCCAAGTTGATCCATTTTGATGCCACTTGAGCTCTTAGGTAATCCAAGCATAATCAGTTAGCGTCTTTAGTCCTGTCCAAATTACTTTTGATCATACATATTATAGATGCTAATATTGATCTCAGCAACTTTAAGCACCAAAGCAGAACTTTCCTTTAGAAGAAAATTAAAGTAATGTTTCTTGTTTTGTGTTAATTGAGTTCTTTAGTAACCCAACCATAATTATATAATTTCTTTAATCCTTTCAGAATCACTTCTTCTCGCATATATTATAATCCACCTCGACAAACTTTAAACAATGAAGTCATCTGACCATGCTGATATTATCAAATTGTGAGATTAGCAACTAAACCATCTTGTCTTGCCCTGCTTAAGCCTGTTCAATCAAATGAATACAGGCAGAATTACTATAAATATACAACTCTGGCACAAAAATGTGAATTTAAAAAAAAGATACCCAAATTTTTAATTTTTCAAAAATAATTTTGCATAGGCAGGAGATTTCAGCTAGTGGCAGGAGGATGGAAGATACCCCTAAAGTTGGGAGACCAAACCTCCTATGTGGTAGCTTCAGATGTATGCACATACTTGAGTTACATTTTGCAGCTTTAATTTGTCATGTTAGTTTTAATGGAATGCTCACCAGATTTATAAAGTTTAAAATAAGAAGTTGTTGTCTTCCACAGATTTAGTAACATTTCTGCCAAAGTTTCAAGCTGTTCAGTAATATATGAATATTTTGTATTCTATTCCTGTAAGTGCTTTTTAATACAAAAAATGTATCCATTACAAACATTATGAGGAAGTGGAAGAGGTGGTTGGACTGTTCAATCTTTAGGGGGATTTGATTTGACCTTTAAAAGATTACCAGGAGGTGCTTAGGCTGTTCAGAACTTTGGGGAGGTTGTTTAGCTTTTCAATATTGAAATCAGCAAAATCCTCAGAGCTTACCAGTTATGTAGAGCATCTTATGTATGGTTATGTCCAACAGAATTTGGTTTGGGAAATGCAAGAAAAGCTGCTGACTAAAGTAGTTGCTAACCTGAAATGTGTACTGTAGGAATAAAACCAGATGCCATTACATTTGCAGGACTCTGTACAAGCAAGGACCCTATGGTGCAAAGCCAGTTTTACGGAGATGTCTAGTTATCACACCAGGAAGTTTGGTCAAGGTATTTTACTTGTTCTCTACTGCAAATTACAGATTCAAACTGTATTCATTTAATGTCAGTCGTACAGTGATAACTAATAACAACATGCTTTTTTTGACTCATATGTATTTATGAGGTAGTAACTGATGAGAAAGTAAGCAGAGAATTTTAGAGAAATTTAATGACCCTGGAACAGAAAGTTAATGTTCTTTGCTTGCATTGGAAAGTGTAGCAGAAGCTGGGACCATATGAGTGCTAAATGCTGTACTATTCAACCACACTGTTGATCATCTGGATTTGTCAGTATAAAGGGATGTTGTACCTTAGACCAGAAGTAGTTTGCTTAGCCTATATTTCTACCAGCTATCCTAGGTAATTGATTATTTGTACTGACCAGTGCAATGAACTACTGTTGATTAGTAGATTGTATCATGGGTTTTGGTGTGGGATAGTGAAATCCCACTCTAATGGTTCTCATTTCTAGACAAGAATGAGGCTTCGCTGGTGGTCTAACTTTCATATTTCTATCTTAAGTCAGGTGTATTATGTTGTGGCATTGTCTGCCCATATATTAATATTTGCTTGTTTGGTCCATAACTATGTAATGGTTGTAGAGATTTCATTTAAACTTTGCTAAAATATATACCATAATTATACAATATACCATAATTTAACAATGTGATTCAAAAGAAAATGTGATTCAGTGATTTATACCCTTGCTTGGTATATAACTCTTGAACCACTGAAGGCATTTTACTGTAAATTTGCCAAGCTTTATACTTTGACTAGAAATTGTGTTGGGTATCATAACCATGATCTTGCACCAAGGTCAAGGTCATATCAAGGGAAATGTAATTGTTTGACTTCTGTCCATGTCTGGAGTGTAAATTTTGAACCACATTAGATATAATAATGAAACTCATCATTTATATCCATTAATTAAAAGTGTGTCACATACCTTGACATTGTCAGCTGCCTCAAGGTCAAATTCAAAAGCAGGGGAAAATATAAACTAATGACCTCGTTTATATAACTTTAGAAGCATTAAAGATATTTTACGTTGTTGACATCTTGACTTGATTACATCTTGTGCATTCACATTCATAGTCTTTGCTTCAAGGTCAAGTTCACAACAAGTGATAATAGAGTAAAAAGACTGTTTCCTAAGCTGTTTATTTTTACCCATACAGATATTTTCTTGAAACTTTACCCAGATCCACATAGTATCATGAAGTAGTCAAGTCTCTTGATCCAAGGTCATATTAATAAGTAGGGAGAATGGCTCAAATCAGGTAGAGCCAGAACCATTGGCAGTTAGCTTCTTTGATATTCCAGTGTCAAACATTTTGTTATAAAAGAAAATGGTGTCCATTTCTCAAAAATAAAGTTATTTAAAAACACAATATTGATTTGGTATATACTGAAGTTTTTGGTTTAATCTGATTAAAATCCCAAATCATTGCTTAAAATTATGAAATTAAACTAATGAAAAACAGAGGTCTCACTAGGATTTTAAAACTAGGAGTCCAGGACTCCTAACTTAGCAAAAATAGGAGTCCCAGTAGCAAAAGTTGCAGTCCCACCAGCAAAAGTTGCAGTTCCATCCCAGAAGCATGTTGAAGTGGCTGAATATCCATTAAAATGCCAGGAATAAACAGACAAAACTTTGTTAGTTTTATTTATTGGTACTTATTTATTATTCTTTAAAAAAAATATGTATTAAAATTGACGTCATGTACAACATAGTTCACTTTCTTCTGTGTCGCATTGCAAAAAAAATTTTAATGCTTGGCTTTGAATCGTATTCCTCCACACTAGAACCCTCTTCTTTAATAAGCATCAATTGTGATAGGGTCTTATGTTTAATTCTGGACCTTCACTTCGTCTTGATTTTGTTCTGCTCACTGAAGCCTCTCTCACATGCCAAAGATGTCACTGGTGACACCAACACAATTGCAGCTAGGACTACAAAGTCTGGAAATACATCTCTGTATTCTTTCATTAGTTTTGTAGAGGCTTCTGTCAATGTGCAGTGCAATGATTTTATGACTACCTTCAGTTGGTAGAAATCAGCTTGTGCTCTTTCACCATCAATAACTCCACCCTCACCACCGTAAACACTGATCAATTCATGTAGCTCATTTTCACCATGTTCACCAAGACTGTTATCATTTCTTGGGACTTTGGAATGGTTCAGCACAATGTTCAGAAGCTGAAGGTTTTTTTATTGATTGTTCATGAAACCTCTCATCTAAGTTTTCTACAATTTTCTCCAAATAGTTGTTTGCATCAAGCTGAAACTGCAATCTGAGTTGTTCTATGTCTGTTACCTGCACCCCATGATATAAAGACTTGGATTTTGTAAGTTCATCATACCCTTATGGCCTTATGGTTAATTCTATCCCATTTTTGGTTTTGAACTGGGTGATTTTCATTCTTGTTGAGTCCACCATAATGTTCAGTTTCATTGTCCTCATTGTCTCGCTGAAACACTTGAGATAGTTTTTCTACTACTCCAAGAACATCTTTAAAGAATACTGACACTAGTATAAATGTAACACACTTTACACTATTGAAAAGTCCCTTTGCCTCAGAAACACCCTTTGCAGCATTGTGTTCAAGCGTAGCATACACATCTGGATAACAGTCCACTATTGCTCACTGCTGCTTCTAGAGAAAGCCATCGGAAACTTGCTGGTTCTTTCAGAGTTACATATTTCATGTTTTCAGTGTCCATAATGTCCACCATGGTTCTCAGTTCATTGTATCTTACGGCGGAATTGCTAAAGTACCTATACATCATCTTCAGATTGTTCATTGAAGAGTGTAATGTCCCTACATGCTTGGCCTGCAAGTGCAAGCTTATGAGCAACACGATGTATCTGCATTAGATGCTTGGAGTGATATAGTTTCAGTATAGCACCAACACCATTGAGTCTGCCAGTCATGACAGCTGCACCATCACTAGCTAATGTCATCAGCTTGCTAAGAGGGATTTTCTTTATCTCAAATAACTTCACTATTTCTGAAACAATTGTTGTAGCTTTTCCATCTATAACACTGACACAATCCGCAAAATGAACTATTGACATATTATCACTTCTCAGACACTTCACATAGACATTGAGCTTTTTATGGACAGTCACATCTGAACTTTCATAAATAATAAGTCCCAAAATTCAGATTTAGTCATGTTGGTGTCTACTACTTCTTCTAAAGTAGAGATTTAGCCTTGTGTACAATTCCTTGTGGTCTTGAAGGTCTGGACATTTGTTCTTGATTTGTAGAGTAATTACTTGTTGTACTGACTCAGTGGCTGGCCCTCTTTCACTCTGTAATATAAGGTGTTGAATTGTGCCTCTTTTGTGCTGTCACAATCACCTTCTAACTAGATTAATTTAAAAAAGAAGAGAATTATGTTGTTTGAGCCAATATTTAACATTTTTTTAAATAAAAAAAAAATTAGTGGGCTCATTATAACATGATGATGTCCATAAAAATATTAATGTTTTTAAAAAGAATTCTGCCTTTCACTTTCATTACTTAGTATGTTAATTTATAATTATGCAAAATTTTACATTTTCTTAAATTAACCATAATGAATGAGTGCTTAAGAAGAGAATTACTGACTGACTTGACATATCATTATAAGTTACAGCAGTTATTACTGTACATTCCAATGAAGTCGGAGGTCATTCACTCTTGGTCAGGGTGCAGTTTAAAAAGTAAATGTACATATATTACCCTTACATAACAGAAGTTATAATACTTTTTGTAGTATGGAATTCTAGAAAGAGAGAGAAAAATATCACTTATATGTTGAACAGTTGATTTGCGTTGTTTTGCATGAAGAGCCTCAGCAGTAGGTGGTCTCTAGATGTCTCATGCATAGAAAATTTGGAACTTTGCAGATTAGAAGAACCAGTAGTTGCCATCGAGTTTAATTCCCCACATTCTTTACACCACTGGCATATAGCTCTTGTTTTTCCATCAGAATGAATTTTGACAGTCCAAGGAAAGTTTTGATTCCAAACACTAAGCCAGGCATCACATAATTTCTTACACTTACTTTCTGTCGCATCTGAATTATCCGCTCTATCAGCTTTAGCACTGTTCTGAAAAAGGTCTTATAAAAATGGTACTAACAGCTGCTATGTTTGGTGCTTGTCATTAAGAGGTTAGTGTTTGGAATGGTTGACCTGGTGTCAGGATAATGTGACTGGGTGAGACACAATGCTACATGTCTCTAGCATGATGCCTCAGTGCTAGACATCACAATAAACTGCCACACTGCAGACATTGTAGCAATATGTCTGGAAAATTGTTAAAGCTACAATAAAAATCCAAATCAAACACACTCACACAGTTAGACATATCTGAAGTTGGATTTAAAAAAATTAGATGAGTAAGGATATATAAATCCTGCACATGTTTTGCATTTGAAATTGGGGTCCTATACATACAGGAGTGTAACTTGTTATTTTGCTTTACTATGACAGTAATACTAATTTTACTAAGATACCTGACAGTAATACTAATTTTAAACTTGAAGTAACAAAAAGAACTTGGTTTTCATCATCCTTCTCAATTTTCATCTTAATATTGTGAATGTTAATATGGATCACTACATGGATGCAGTGACTTATTTTCAAATTAGTAAGTCACTTTGCTGTTTGATCTTGACAGAACTTAATAGGCATTGTTGATGGAGGTATAAGGACATGTCTCAAGCAGCAGAAACTGGAACTATGGAGGTGTCAGGGTCCTGCCTGACATTACAAGTTACAGTTATTAGAACTTTTAAGTATCCAGACTCTTCCATGGATATGGCAGAGATGATCAGGTGTTAGATTAATGGAAAGAATGTCAGAATGTGTTTCATATCATTGTAGCAAAAAAGACAGTTATTACAATCATTAAAATCATTGTGTATTGATGGAAATGACTACTTGTTCATCATTGTGTATTGATGGAAATGACTACTTGTTCATCATTGTGTATTGATGGAAATGACTACTTGTTCATCATTGTGTATTGATGGAAATGACTACTTGTTCATCAATTGTGTATTGATGGAAATGACTACTTGTTTATCAATTGTGTATTGATGGAAATGAATACTTGTTCATCAATTGTGTATTGATGTAAATGACTACTTGTTCATCAATTGTGTATTGATGGAAATGACTACTTGTTCATCAGTGTGTATTGATGGAAATGACTACTTGTTCATCAATCATCCAATTATATGGCTAATATGTAAAATATCATAAAGCAAATATGTAAAATATCATATCATATGCTTTCGCAACTTACCAAAGTCTAATGTTAAGCAAATTAATATCAACTCAAAAGCAGAAATATGCACAACTAGACACGTCATTCACAAATATATGTGAAACTTAGCATGACTTTCCAAGAAGGAACTACCATTTTTGCTGTGTTCAACTAGGATGAAGATTAGGATCCCGATTGATGGCTAGATTGAAAATTGTTTGTTATCTATTTATTTTTGTGTGCACATCTATGGAGTCATTGAGTAAATATATTACGATTTGTTTTGGTAACAAAATAAGTATTGGCTGAAAATGGTTTTATATTGGGTTTCATAAATGTGATGTCTAATAGATGCAATCCCTCACTTTTCTAACATTTTCTATGGGAAACTTCACCTCAAGTCATGCAAATTTTAAATATGCGAGGTTTCTTAGGAACACATTGTATGTGTAAATTGGGATTTTACTGTATACAAATAGTATAATTAAATAGATGTGATTGAGTGTTATGGAATACATTTAAAGATCTAGAAACTCATTTTTATTTTTATCTCCATTTCTTTTAGAAATAGAATTGAATGTTTTATCACTTCTCTTATATTTTGAATATAATGTCTTTCAATTCTAGAACTGGTATCAGGAGTTTAAGAAGTGGCTAGGATCTGAGAGGCTCTCCGTTTATGCTGTCAGCACAGACAAAAAAGTGGCAGTTAGTATCTAATAGTTCTCTGCTAGAGAGATTTTGGAATGAATTATACATTACCAATTGTAAATAAATTAAAATTGATCTTTAAATATAAAAGTATATATAGTGGAAGTAGATATGCCTTTGAAAAACAGGCTTGAAAATAATGCTAATCTACTGTACCATAGTTAGTGATTTTGCTTGCAGAACACTAAAACTCACAGATCACTAAAACCCACCTGTCACTAATACTTTGAAGTAGTGAAAGTTATTGCCAGACATTGTGGTGATAGTTAAGACATGTACATGAGTTGGCATTTCTATTAAAGGTTAATTGATCTGTTTATTATGTCAATTGAGTACCTAACAGCATCATTCAAGCCGCATGGTACAATATATTCTCATGGCACAAAGAATGAGGTGTTGAACCACTCAGCCACTCATTAAGTAAATTAGTTTGATTATTATCAAAACAGTCTTTGTGTATGTGGAACTAGCCTGTTGTACTGTGAACAAAAACTGAGTTTCACATAGAGCAAGATCCTTCAACAAAATTTCGCCAAATGTGTTAGCTTCCTGGTGTGAAGGACTTTGAAATCTTACAAATGATGCAGTCAGGTATCAGATATTGTTGTAGTACTAAAAATAGGAGAAATAAAAACTTTCATCAACTTTTTAAAAACTGATGAGCAAAACAATAAAAAATGATTGAAAGCTTCTTGGCATAAAGGCCTTTCAGTATTTTTCAGTATTAGACAAATGATGCCAATGGATGAAGATTCAAAACTAGAAAAAACTTTGAAATCGTTTTCAATACATGTCATCAAAGGTGCTGAAAGAAATTTCAGTAGAAAGCATCCTGATGACCTTGATTTCTTAACCAGCTGCATTTGGTTATTAGATAGGTGTTAGTCAGGTGTGCAATTTCAAGCTCACATCTGCACACTGTTTATTTCTGTCTAGTACGTAAACTGAATGATAGTTTCATCTGATCCTTTCATTTGTGATCTTTACAGGAATTTTTGAATACAACAATCTACCCAGTTCTTATCATCTCTTATGAGATGTTTGTACGGGCTTATGACCAAATTCAGCAGTTGACCTTCGACCTTATCGTATGTGATGAAGGCCACCGGTTAAAGAATACTGCTATCAAGACAACTTCGGTATGGACCTGTGGTTACAATACATGCAAAAGCTTTACTTAGTTCATCCTTGAAAAATTATTTATTTTCTTCCACTTGACCAATCCGAATTGCTTCTGCTAACATTTTTTTGTAATCTCCATGATTCTTGTGAAATTTTGGAAGACATAATCACTAATTTAGTTTTTTAAAATTGTTTAAAACAAATCATGCAACATACAAATATAGTCTACCTACCATGAGCACACTACTAAAACTTTAGGTTTGAGTAGAGCAAATGACATTGCTATGCGTGCTGATTGTGACAAGAAGGATGCAAGTACATACCCAGGCCAGGCCAGGCTGGTTCAGCCACTGGCATATCTCTCGGCAAGCACTTTATTCCAGTGACCATGGGAAGATATAACTGATCATATGTTGTTGTTATGGATTTAATGTAATTTTTCAGCACACAATAAGCTATACATGGTAGCCAATATATTTGGTGAAGGAAAAACAAGGTACAACCCTAGGAAGAACCACTGACATTACTGTCAAGATTTCTCACATACCCATGTTAGTTGGTCAGAGGTGAGATGTCATAGATCTCTAAAAAAAAAAGCACACACACCCCTCTGGGCTCCCTGTTGTATGTTAATATTTTTTTAAAAACAAACCAAACAAAAAGGACAATAAAACAAAATTTTTGTAGGTCATCTTTATCAATTATTCAATTAAAGTGACCCTGTCTATTTTATCCTGCTCCATTAGTAACAGAGTTGTTTTTAGCAAGTTTTTAACATGCTGCATTGCTAATTTATACTTTGTTTTCCCTTCTTGTATCATTTCAGTAGTAATGTCTGCTAAATAACTGAAATGCATAAGTTCAAAGCAAAGTCTACAAAGCAATGAATATGACACTGATTATTTTGTAATTACCGTATTAGTAATAGGGAATATATATTAGAAAATTAGTAACATGATGAATTACTGATTTATACTTTGTTTTTTCTGGTGTTGTTTCAGCAGAAATGTCATCTAAATGCTATAATGGCAACTTAGATATACCATTACTCTTGTGTTATTTATGCTAGGTATCTATTATCTATGACATTCAGCATGTGTAACTGGTTGTCAGAAAGCCTGGCTACAGTATTAGCTAATTAGTAATGTGCTGACTTACTCATTTATACCTTGTTTTCTCTTCTGGGTCATTTCAAGAGATATGTCTGCTAAATTTTGTTGTTGTTGTAGGGTGTAATGCAATTTTTCAGCACAAGATAGGCTATACATGGCAGCCAGTATTAATGGTAGAGGTAGAACCCTGGAAAAACCCAGGGAAGAACCACCGACCCACGAGAAGCTACTAGCAGGCTTTCTCACTAAATTTTGAAATGAAAATTTCATTGCAATAGTCCACAAGGCATCATTGCAATAGTCCACAAGGCATCAAGGTAAAGGAAAGATGGAATAAGGCTGGAAGACAACCTAAAGCGTATTGCTTTAGTGGACTCCCCCACCTCTAATTTAAGGCAGACCCTTGGGCATAAGACCTCACATGTCCAATCATGCCTGAGATATGTTTCTGTGTCAGTGGTGCAACCCAAGTTGGCTGACCATGGGGATCCCACTGGAGAAGCCCCAATCAGAAATAACTGTATGTACCAATGTCAATAACACCTATGGTTAGGGTGACCACCAGTTGCCTGGCTTTACCATTGTCAGCAGCACGTGGGACCCAGGGGAGTAGCCTTTACACATCAGCCTTCTAGAACAAAGGTGGTAATTAATGCTTTTCACTTTTGGAAAGATCAACTCTCAGGAAAGACAGTCCTCATTATGTCTGACAACTTTATCTGCTCATACAGGGGGCATCAAATGTGTTCTAATGTGGCAGTTTCTACTTTGGTGTGACAGTCTCCATATCAACATACCAATCACATTCCCAGCAGATGCAATATCTTAGCCAACACTATCCAGGAAAGATGAAGTCCCTCACACGGATTGGTCTCTCCATCTTTTGATCTCCACTCTGATATATGAACTTTGGGGGCATCCTATGTGTGATCTATTTTGTGACAATTTGGAATCACAAGTTACCCACCTTTTTCTTTCCAGACCAAGGCTTAGAAGCTAGGGGTGTGGATGCACTGTCAATCAGTTGGGAGGGGTTGTGAGCATTTGCTTACCATAGCATGGTCCTGATACCAAAAATAATTCAAAAGTTACAGGGTCAGAAATGCAAGATGGTTCTGATGTCCCTTCTCAGATGGGGTAAGAGACTATTTGTGGCACAAGCAAATAATTCTTCCCTTAAACACTTGCTTCATGGTTGACATGCGTTATAAGTTCAGCGTACTCTGCGGTCTCAAAAAATCGGAATAGCCTCATGAAAATTACCAATCATTAGATATGAGCTATTTCTGTGAGCCTTGCATTTTAATGTAATATTTAGACCCTAGATATGATGGAAGCTACTGGCTGGCAAGCATAGTCAACCTTCTTGAGTTTTATCTAAGAGACTTTGTAGAGGCAAACCATGTATCTTTTTGGTCTAATGGTGACAGCACAGAAAACAATTAAATCAATTAAAACAATTAATCCAGCTTTGCTGGATTTGTCAGTGAAATTTTGTAGGTAAGATTTCAATATTTATCTTCATAACATTATGTAAGGATTACAGACCAAGTAACCCTATACTGTGTTCCATATATAATTAGAAGAATCGGATATTGTTCAAATGGGGTATAGGTCAGGTGCTCAACATTCTCTCTTCTGATTACCTATTCTCCTTATGTAATGTGATTGCGGAATGTATTTGAAAAAAAACAACAAATTTTTAAGTAAATTATGTTTTTGTGAGAATACTTACCCAATCAGATTACATTAAATCTGTCCCAGCCAGCCCACCACCATACAAGTATTCACATTAATATATCACTCAGCTAATAACAAGTGACACCTGGCAGTGGCAAGGTGAGATAATGGGACAAGATTAATTGCCCTTTTTCTATGGGACCTAGACAGAACAAGATGTCTTTTGTCATTAATAGGGCTGGATTCATAAAGTAACAGTGATTGTATAAGTATTGTCAGAAAAACATAATTTACTTCAAAATTTGCTTTGGATGGCTATCACATATGAAACTTTCACATACAGATGCATGCTTCAATTTGTAACAATAAATATACAGAACACCAATGAAAGAAACAAAGCCTATGGAGTGTAACTGACTTGTACAAGATATCATTTGCTTTCTGACTTCATGTGACAGATGCGCATTCTAAGGAAGAACTATTATTTTCCTTTTTTTGTCTTAAGTGACTTGCTTCTGTCACTAGAAATGTTTCCCTTATTTCTTTTGAAAATATTTTGAAATTTAATATACAACTAAATAATGTTACTGTGACATACATGTAAGTACATGTAGGTTTTATACTTGAGTCATTTTATTTTATGAATTGATAAAATTCACAAGAATCTCGATATGATAATTTAAGATCTTATTGCTACTATCTGTAAGCCGAACAGTTTTCAGTTCAGCTGGATTTTGTTACTAATTTGTTTTTTTGTCTCTCAGATTGATTGAACATCAGCATCTGCAATGTCAGAATTTATTGTTTGTATAACTTACATGTAAATTTTGGAGCCCTGTACATTTTTCTTGTCTATTTGTTTATCATTAAATCTATCCATCCTTTATTCTACCCATCCATCTTTATGTTTCAAGTTTCTTGCATCCATCATAGTGCAGACATGGAGTTTTTGGTCAGATTTTCTTTATTAGTATATTTATCATTTTCTTTTTTTGTTTTGTTCTTTTCTTGAGCTTTACTTGGACATCTCTTTTTGGGGCCCCAGATGGTGTCTAATTGGTATAATGTGCTTGCCTTTGCCATTCATGGCTACCTCACCTTTGTTATTTTGGGTTTGAGACCTTGGATATGTGAAAAAGCTTGCCATTAGCTTTCTTGGGTCAGTGGTTATTACTAAGCTGTTTTTAGATTTTTCTCCCCCACCAGTTATACTGGCAACAATACCTATCTTATGCTGAAAAATGGTGTTAAAACCAACAATAAGAACAAAATCTGCTTTCCAGTCCTAATTTCCAGTTTTTAATTCTGTTGCAGCTGATCATGAGCCTGCCTTGCACCAGGAGAGTAGTCCTGTCAGGAACCCCCATTCAGAATGACCTACAGGAATTCTTTTCCATTGTAGAGTTCTGTAATCCAGGAGTTTTGGGTAAGAGCTATTATATTTTTTTCCAGTTCCAGTCAGGCAACCTGTTCTAATTATCTTTGTCCATTACTTCATTTAGAGAATACAAGAAAACAACAAACTTAATGTATTTTCCCTTATACTTTCCACAGTACCGTCACAAATTGAGAGGAAGATAATCTTTAGTGTCGGATTTGCTTGAGTAATATTCATTTTTTAAATTTAGATAATAAAATGATATTTAAAAAATCAAGGCACAAAGAGCAAATACATTTATAAATATACATCATCTAATTTGCAGGGTTTTACAGATACATAGAACAGGTATGGTAGATATACTGGTACATCTAACAATCTAATTTTGTATCACCTGTAGCACTATTTGTGTATTATAGGTTCAAGTACAGCATTTAGGCGAGTTTTTGAGAATCCAATTGTAGCAGCTAGACAGCCAGGTGCTAGCAAAGAGGAGATAGAACTAGGAGATGAGAGAGCAGCAGAGCTTACTAGAATTACCAAGTCCTTTGTCCTCCGGAGGACTCAGGATATCAACAACAAATACCTTCCTTCCAAGAGTAAGAAGATTAGAGATTTCTATTTACCTCAGTGTGTTGAAATGTACAACTATTTTGAACAAGTTTTACTGTATTGTCTTGATTGTACAGATGTTGCCTTGTTGGTACAGATTTATCTTGCTGTTTCAGATCTTGTTGGTACAAATCTTGCCTTAGTGGTACAGATCTTGTCTTGATGGTACAGATCTTGATGGTACAGATCTTGTCTTGATGGTACAGATTTTGTCTTGATGGTACAGATCTGTCTTGATGGTACAGATCTTGTCTTGATGGTACAGATCTGTCTTGATGGTACAAATCTTGTCTTGATGGAACAGATCTGTCTTGATGGTACAGATCTTGTCTTGATGGTACAGATCTTTGTTGATGGTACAGATCTTGTCTTGATGGTACAGATCTTGTCTTGATGGTACAAATCTTGTTTTGATGGTACAGATCTTGTCTTAATGGTACAGATCTTGATGGTTCACATGTTGTCTTGATGGTTCACATGTTTTGATGGTTCACATGTTGTCTTGATGGTACAGATCTTGTCTTGATGGTACAGATCTTTGTTGATAGTTCAGATGTTTTGATGCTTTCATGAGATGCTGTTTGATGTGGGGGTAATGAAAACCATCAGCTATAAATAAAAGATCTGTGCAGGTGCTGGATCCAGAAATTGAAACCACACTGTGTTCATGCTTTCATGATTTTAGTTAAATTTTGTATCAACATTTTTTTTCATGTTTTATTCATGCAAGAATCATCAAACTAGGTGACTGAATGCATCTATGTTAGTACTACACCCCTAAAAGGAAAAGGTCATTGAGACCTACATTTCTATTGGTTAATTTTTTGTATTGAGCTAATGAATATATGGTATTTTGTGCATGTAAACACACACACACACATGATGTAATTTGATAAATGTTCAGTTGTAACCTTTAATACATTTCACAGTCCTTATGATCAAAATGTTAGTGATGCCAAGGAAACGGACTCCAATGATATTTACGATGACTAGACCACAATGATTTGCTAGACAATTATGGAGGCTTTCAAAACTTTATGAGACAGCGAGGATCAATTGGTGGACTTTGTACCAGATGACATTTAATACTGACATTTTGTTGAATACTGTGAAAATTTTTAAAAAATATGGAGTTAACTTTTTTGTGTATTTGTAAGACTTCTGGAATTAATATATTACATGATGAACTCTTTATTGGCATGATTTATAATTGAATTCATACTGGCATGCGACCTACAATTGACCTACAACTGAATTCATATGAATGGATTTAAAAAGTTGAACATTATGGATGGTTTTAATTAGAATAAATTGCAAGTTGTCAATTTTTTTTTTACCTATTTCAATCAATAACATAAATGTATTTTATATTGGTTCTGTGTTAGGCTTTTTCATATTTATCTGGGCTCTTGTTTATTTTGCTGAAGTGCAACTATGACTGATGACAAGTCACCCCTTGAGAAGGATCTGCCTTGCAAAATACCTCAACTTATAGGAGGGTCAATGAGAAATTGGCTTTATGTAGCCCTAAGAAGGTGGAGGTTGACTTATAGTTGCATTCACTTATAAGCGAGTATAAATGGTAATACATGTTAGAATGGGATAACAGTTTTGTATTTAAAGATTTTAATTGTGGTTTGATGTGACAAATATCTATTTGACTGGCTATTTTGCAACAGTAATGTCACCATTAAAATACTCAAATCCTTGAATACAAAACTATTATCCTCTAATTTGCTTATTTATCTGCATATGAAGACAACTTAAAGCGGACCCATTCTTGCCACATACCAATTATTGCTATTTTACCAATATTGCAAATGAACACAATTTTTATTTATTACACATACCTTTAAAAAGGTCATTTTGTGATATACTTTAAAAAATGTGCATAATAAGTTTGCAAGAAATCAATGACATATGATGATCATTGATATGCTATGAGAACTTGACATCTGCCAGTACCTGTTCACATTCATAGCTTTTAGCTGGATCTCTGGATAGATCTTATGTAGTTTTTATTAGAGTAATCCCCCCCATTGTAATCTATAAAATTTCCTCAGGATTGTTCATATCACTGTACTGGTTGTTTAAATAGCCAAAAGATCAGATCCTAAAACTTTTGATCAAAGTAATTCTTTGTTTTTCTGCAGATGAAATAGTAATATTTTGCCGACCCAGCTCACTACAGTTACTACTATACCATCAGTTACTTCGATGCCAGTTGATTCGATCCTGTCTGGCAGGTAGATTGACTGGGTCACCACACCTCATTTGTATAGCTGCCCTGAAAAAATTGTGTAATCATCCAAGTCTTATCTTCAGCAAGGCCAAACAGATGGACAGCTTTCAGAAGAAAGACAATGAGGTATGTGATTGTCTTGTTAAAGCTTTGGAACAGAGCAGGTGGATAGACTGGAAGTATGGATTGTGCTATTCTATTTTCATTATTTGGAAGTAGGGAGTTAAAGTCTTTTAAATTTTGTATATCATCAACCATATAGATTGTTATAAAGATATTGTACAACAAATCTTTAATATACAAGTTATTGCATGTTAATTAAATGACTAAGTTAATTCGGTTCGCAGGAAATACATCAAAATATGACATTACTATGGAATCAAAGTTAAACAATTTTTCTCACATATAGCATGAGGAATTGTATACAAACATTTCAAAAATGCTGCATTTCATTTTTATTTGCAAACAGTTTTGAAATTTACTATGTGCACATATTGAGAGCTAATTTAACCTAAAAAAGTGATGAGGGGCTTAAGATTTTGCTTATTCAGCCCCCTCTCCTTTCATCCTCCCATTCCACAACAGACATACCTACCAATACAGAGAAGGCAGAGGTTCTATAATGGAGATGTACTCCAAGCAGACTGTGCATATAGTTCACAGGTTAAGCAGACTGTACAGATTTTTCACAGGTTAAGCAGACTGTACAGATAGTTTAGAGGTTGAGCAGACTACAGATTTTTCACAGGTTTAGCAGATTATGCAGATAGTTCACAGGTTGAGCAGACTGTACAGATTTTTCACATGTTGAGCAGACTGTACAGATAGTTCATAGGATGAGCAGACTACAGATGGTTCACAGGTTGAACGGACTGTAAAGATAGTTCACAGGTTGAACGGACTGTAAAGATAGTTCACAGGTTGAGCAGACTGTACAGATAGTTCAGATTCTTCACCAGACTTTTCTTAGTGTTGAAAGCCAGTGGAAAGTACCAACTGCTTATACACCTGAACCTGCTCAACAAACATAAGGCTTTGAATGAAGATGGTATATTCAGAAAGGCTTTCCACCAATAGAGACAATTTGGTCATCAGTCTTAGTTTGACTAATGCATACTTTTATAGCCCTATTCATCAGACTTCCAAGAAGTTCCTTTGTTTTGATTCCAGGAACTGCATACCAGTTTCCTGCACTCTCATTGGACTCAATCTCAGCCCATAGACCATCATAAAAATCTGTTCTGTCAATTGTCCAGATCTTTCTTGTCAACAGCAACTGCAGTTTATCTGGATGACATCCTTCATAAGCTTAATGTAAGTTCAGTTCCATCGTGGAACCTGAACAGCCTTTTCTCAACTGTGATTTCTTGTGAGTAGGGAGGAGTCAGATGTCACCCCTACCCAGCATTTCATCCATCTTGTGTGGAAATTTTAATGCATTGCAATCTTGTCTACATCACTCCTATACACATTACATCATGGACTCTTGTCTACATCACTCTTATACACCTTACATCATGGACTCTTGTCTACATCACTCCTATACACCTTACATCATGGACTCTTGTCTACATAACTCCTATACACCTTACATCATGGACTCTTGTCTACATAACTCCTATACACCTTACATTATGGACTCTTGTCTACATCACTCCTATACACCTTACATCATGGACTCTTGTCTACATAACTCCTATACACCTTACATCATGGACTCTTGTCTACATCACTCCTATACACCTTACATCATGGACTCTTGTCTACATAACTCCTATACACCTTACATCATGGACTCTTGTCTACATAACTCCTATACACCTTACATTATGGACTCTTGAAATGTCAGAGTTAATTTCCAGTTTAATGGATTTCTATAAAGCAGCTCTTACAACTCCTTGGTTTACTAATTGCATTGGCAGACCTGCTTCACCTCCACTGCCTCTTGATGCATTCATTGCAGATGATCCTTCTGGCCCAGTTGTGCCCCTTTTTACTTTAATTAGATCATCACGTTGCAGTCTCAACTGAGATATTTACAGTTTCTGTATTAGATGTAGAAGAAAGAATATCTCATGGTGGAGACATCCCAAGTGAAATCTGCAGCCATGCATGCAAACAATGTTTTGGTCTGAGACATCTATGAAGCCATTGGCTGTCATGCATAGGCAACCTTCACATGCTTCTATTTTCAAGATGTGGGCATTACAGAGAAGGAAACAGAAACTGGTGAGTCTAGTAGCTGCTGCCTAGGCGATTACCAGACCCAGCCAATGATAGCACAAACTCTTCACAGGCTTGCATCTCAATTTGTCAAAACTTTTTCTTGGTAGGAAAGAGCTATTGGTATCTGGTTACTATTTTGTGTAGAAGCTGCATGTCATGTGACCTTCATTTGTGCCAATTTTATATTAGGAGGGTGGTTTTATTCTTTACATAGGGACAGTCGTACTTGCTTTGACAGGTAAACATGGTAGAGGTTTGGTGTTCATACATTTCCTTCAGTTACCTATTCTCCAAATTTTTATGTGATCAGTAATGTATTTGATGCTGTAAAGAAATTGTAAATTAAATTGCTTTTTTGAGAATACCTAACCACCCTATAATCCCCCCCATGTATATGAACATCCTCATTGATGTTTCACAAAAGCTTAATCTGAAGAAAGGTATATGGGCAGCCACTTAGTTTTGATAAGGGGATTTAATTATATGGTATCTTTGAAGAGTTTATTTTTATTTGTCCATATGTTATATAGATGGAAAAGCTAAAATGTTTATATCTTTCCAGGTAGAAGGGAATAATTGGATTCAGGAGTTGGTGGAGATTGTTCATTGATGTGATTGAGTAAATATTCTCAGTGAACTTTAGTTTACTTTAAAACTTATTTGACTGTAAATATTCTCAGTGAACTTTAATTTACTTTAAAACTTATTTGACTGTTTAAAATTTGGTCAGGCATGTTCCTTGTAAATAAAACAGCAGATGCTAGCTGTCAAAACTATGACATCTAAGGGAGCAATTCTGAGATGTAACTTTTGGATGTCTTTATTCAGATATAAAGATTTATCTTTTAAAACTTATTTGCATATATTGCTTCTTTAATGTTTACTTTGGCTCAAACAGGACAAGACATTTTTCATTTTTTATACAGGACTCTGTTTACCAGGGACTGTCTGAGTTATTTTACCCTGGATTCAGTGAAGACCAGTACAGTTTTGAGGACTCGGGTAAATTGAAAGTCCTCTTCTCCTTGTTAGAGGAACTTCATCATCAATCGCCCACAGAAAAACTGGTACTGGTTTCAAATCACACAAAGGTAAATCTGTCTAATAATTTATCATGGATAAGGAAATTGTTAGGATTTTAACAAGATTCTTCATATATAGGATCACTGAAATGCACCTGAACTTTTCTGCCTGTGATCAGAAAAACACAGAAAAATTATGAAGCCTTCTTTGCATTCTCATGTACAGTGACTAAATGACATGGTGTACATTATCTGAGTGTTGATTATGGCCACTTATCAATTGAAGAAACTTCTCATTGGCCCAAATATTATTAGATTTTTAATTTCATGTTTGAACTTATGATAAAAGTTTGATCTACCTGCCAGTTTGGTGTGTCAGTGTTCATCATTTTCTGGTGGTGTCATCATTCTATGCTATATTACTTCACTGAAGTATTTTCAAGGTGGATTTTTGACAGAAAAACCTGAGATCTTCTAACTGGTATGACTGTAGTTTATAGTATGTGTAGTTTTTTTCTGTTGTTCCTCACTTGACTGACGTTCCACATTGCATGATATTTAAATATTTAAATTAGTGTAGCACTATATGCAAACCTGTTATCATGGGATCATTTGCAATCCATTTACTTTTGTTTTCCACTATTCTTCATCAAGTTCTTGGTGCCTAAAGATGTGAAAGGTGATTTTATTGGCATTCATGTATTGTGTCCCTATTTATTAAATAGATTTTTGTACCATTTGTCCCTGCTGTTTAAATAGACCATTTTATGTAGCATTTATGTTTTTTTATTAAATGGATCATTTTAGATAACTTTTGTCCTTGTTTATTAAATGGACCATTTTATATATCATTTGTCTTTGTTTATTAAATGGACCATTTTATATATCATTTGTCTTTATTAAATAGACCATTTTGTGCATTATTTGTCTTTGTTTATTAAATGGACCATTTTCTGCATTATTTGTCTTTGTTTATTAAATGGACCATTTTACCTAGAATTTTTAACTGTTTATTGAAATAGACCATTTTATCTAGTATTTGTAATTGTTTTTTTCAAAAGACCATTTTATCTAGCATTTGTAACTGTTCATTGAAATAGACAATTTTATGTAGCATTTGCATTTTTTTAAATCAGACACTGGATTTACTTCAAGTCTGCTGTGATAGAAGTCAGTACAAGTATCTGCGCCTTGATGGTCAGACACCAACCTCAAAACGACAGGAAATCGTTCAAAGGTTCAACAGCAAATATTGCCCAGAATGTAAGTTTCATTTATATTGCACCTCTTTTCCTTTGTGAGGGTTTTAAGGCTGTTCCAGTAAAATGAAATTGTGATCTGGAAAAGCCATTTTCAATATGGATTGTAAGCCATAGATGCAACTTTGATTTTTATTTTTCTCAGCTTTCCCAGACTTTATTTACATTAAAAATGTGTATATATAAGTCTGGGGACAAAACAGCAAAAGTATACCCCCTAATGGTTTCTTTACATCAAAGAGATGCATTTTGATATTATCTCTTGAGAAACAGTCGGATTATGGAGTAATATTTTGCAAGATGTCAAAAAGATGCTGGACATTTAGACAACTAGATTGTACTTCCAATAGAGAATCAGGTTAATAATGTTAGTTTTACACCTTCACAATTCACATTTGTTATCAGATGTATCTAGAATGTGGTGAAGAGAGTCACAGTTGATAAAAGTAAACAATATTTCCCCTTTAATAGCAGATGCTACCCATAATCCACCTAGGTTTCAGCCAGGGCAAACTTCACAGTGTACATGATAGACAGATCTTTGATAATGCATGTCAGAATTAGGGTTCATCTTTGATCTTGCTGTCATGAATACTTTTATCATAATGAAGTTGAACCCACAACATCAACAGGTGAAAAAACCAAAAGTGCAAACCATCCATGATTTTCAGACTAAATCAGTACAACAGTTTTTTTGATACTTTCAGAGAAAGGCAGACAAAGAATGGGTACAGATGGTTGATTCAGATATAAGTTCACATAGGCCAATACCATGATATGTGTCAGCAAGCTGAGGGAAATAAATATAAAATCTTATCCTGTGGAACAAGTTTTTGCATAGACTGTTTTGAACCATACCACAAGACAATGCAGTCGGTTGAGCTATCCATTTTTCAGATGTATATAGTTAAAAAGATACTTAAATATTGTTACTTTATGTTGAGTTTTGGAAATATGCAAGTGGGCAGCACTTTTTACTCACTTTGCATGTACACTATTATATATTACATGACATTAGATTATGTAGCCAAAAAGATGCCTTTTAATTTTTTATTTGGAAATAATAAGGAGAAAACAATAATATTATGAGCACAGTATAAAGAAGATAATACGCAGTGACTAAATACAGTTGGCTGCATTTACAAGTCTTCTTTCTGGAGGAAAGCAGAGAATGTGTAACTCTGTAACATTACTTGGGGAGAAAGCAATTATCAGGCTTTCTCCAGTACAGCAGCACCAGGCCTTAATGAGTTAAGGCACACACCCCCACCAAAAAAAAATTGTGTTTACTATTACACTGGTTTTAAAATTCGGGTAGGTAGATTGTTTGGGGTATTTTAATATAAAAAAAAATTAAATATCTTATAATGGTTAGTATATATAATTTGCTAAGCACTTTAAGTACTGGGCAAAACTGATTCAGTTAGATGCACAAATTAATTTTGAGATTTTTTAAATACATTTTTTTAAAAAAATTTTATGCTGGGGGAAAAAAGTGCTAGGCTTGGCAACAACAGATGGTGAGCCTACTGGAAATGCTGGTATTTTTTGTCTGGAGGGGCGAAAGTGGAACAGCCCATATAATATGACTGATTATAAATATAAGTAAATTTGTTATTTTTATGTCACAAAATAGTAAGAGGATAAAAAAGGAACAGGAACTTGCAAATAGTTATGGCTTGGGTGATTAAAGTTGGTAAATGTAAAATTTCTACACTTCTAGCAATATATAATTTTGATAACACTTGCGTAAATATGCTCATAATGTTAATTTAAATTTGCTGTACAAAAGAGCTTATTATTGGAACAAAGTTCCTGTTCTAGCAGATTTTTCAAATATCTATCCACACTAATTTAACAATGTATGCTGTTTGTTGCAGTTATATTCCTTCTGAGCTCCAAAGCTGGTGGTGTGGGACTGAATCTGATTGGTGCTTCTAGACTAGTTCTTTATGATATAGATTGGAATCCAGCCAATGACTTGCAGGTATATACTGGTTCTCCATTTTCATCTTTCAACATGTGAATTTAGATCTAAATTGAAACTTTACCTCATTGACAGGGAGTATGCATGGAATTCTTCCAGTTTTGGTTCCATTGTAATACTTTACTCAACAGTTTGAGTATTAAATCATGCTCCAAACTGCAAATCTTCCTTGAAGCTAACAAATGCAGCCTGTTGATTGGTCACAATATTTCTGAGTAAGATTTGGAACTGAGTCTAATTTTTTGACAGAGTGGCCTAGTTTTTGTGTAGCAGATTCTTTGAGGTAATGGAAATGAAAAAACTTTAGGTAAACCACCAAACTTGCATGTCAGTCAAGCAAATGTTACATTTGCTGAAACCATTGATCAAATCTGATATTGTTTAGCTATCCAAGTCTTCAGTGCCTATACATTTGCACTTACTAATAATTTGGCTGTCTTTTTGTGCAGTTCTTTTTGCCCCCATTAGATTCAGCAGGGTCATCTGTCACAAGAAGCTAGCTAGCAGGATTTTGCAGAACCACACAACTTTGTTAAAAGCAAATAGTAGTTGATCTTAACAAACGCATGTTGGGGCCTCGAGTGGTCTAAAGCGCTATCCATTATGGATCACTGACATCTCACCTCTGTCTGCGTGGGTTCGAGTGTAAGATTCAGCGAAAGTGGATATGTGAGAAAGCTTGTAAGTGGGTCGGTGGTTTTTTCCGTGGATTTCCGGTTTCTTCCTCCACCATTAATACTGGCCGCCATGTATAGCCAGCCTATCTCGCGCTGAAAAATGGTGTTAAGTCCCAAAACAACAACAACAAATGTTACATAAAATCAGTGCCAATAAAAATAACAAGAAGAGTGACCAAGTTTTCAACTTAAAAGTTATAACTTGGCTCCAACAGCATCAGCCTCTGATAACCAACCTCCAGACTGGCTGCTGCAGTGACATCAGCAGCTAGTCACAGTAGTGAGGTCACTACAGCAGAACACATTGGCCATCTTAAAAATTTTATACTAGAAATGCTTCCTGGCATGCGATCATGTGATTCATGCAAAATTCAAATGAATTTGCACACTTGTATAGTGGTGATGTGCAAGAACTTTTGCAAAGTAATTTAAGTCATGCATATGAAAATGTACTCTGCACAGTATACAGCTTTACCCTTAAAGTGCTTGTAGAAATGTTGTCTTAGTTTAAACCTTGCATCAAGGAAGATTTACAAATGAACATTTATAATACGGGCTATGTAGAAGACCCAAAATGGTCGATTCCCGGCATTGTTTATCTTTAGATGATAATTTTGTTTGGCAAATACTGGCTGATCGCAGTAATGAAGGCAGTTTTTTTAGGAGCTGGGAAAGTGTTGATGAAGGTACCAATGAGTGATTTTGAACAAAAGAATGGTGTTAAATACGAATCAGATGTACATTCTGGATGGATAAAAACAGAAAGCATACCTGTCAACCCTTCATTGCAGTGGTATTTCAAAATTAATCAAGAAAAGGCAGACAAACAAGCCAAATTAAAAAATACAGACAAATCAAAAGTAGAGTGGCTTTTTCATTTCTTTTCTCCCTTGGGGATCATGTCTACAAAACCATATAGTCCTAGCGTAAAAGTTGCAATAAAACTAATAAATAAAAATAAAAATTAAATTAAAAAATGTAAAGATATTTATTTGATCAAACTACCTCTGTTTAAACAAGTAGACTATGGCATTAATGGACTTAAATCTTATTTTGGAGCAGGCTGTGAGCTGTGAAAGGGGTTCTCAGTGCAGAACAATATTCATACACAGATAAGAAACAGATTAATCGGAGAAACGATGAACAAATTAATGCTTATACACCTACAGGCAACATCTTTTAAAGATTTTGATTTCATTAGGAGGTCTTACAGAGTGGATCAGGAAGAAAGAGATTGATATTAAGTGCTATGCAAAAAACAAATTAAGACCATTTCTTCCTCTGCCACATTTTTGTTTTCCTCCCCACTTATCTGTGTGACAAGGAGGGAAATCCCCTCATATAATAAAATCCTGTGTCTCGTTATCACTACACCTCATGGAAGAAAGTCCTTTCGACATTGGGTTTTCACCAGTAGACCTATTGTGTTGTCACTTTGGTGCTAAAAGAAAGTGGATGGTACTGATTTGACATCTTGAAAATCTTACTGCTTCTCCTTCTGAATTGAAAGTCATTTAGGCATGGAGTTTTCACCAGATAATTAATTATGATATCTAGTTCCTTCTGGATGTAAATGGTGCTGATCCAATTTCATTTATATCTACCTCAATATATTGAAAATCTTGTTCCTGAATGTATGGTCAAATCAACATGTGGTTTTTAACCAAAGGTCTTAAGATGGTGTCTAGTTTGACCTAAATGAAAATGGTTCAGATCTTTCATCCATTATAGCTGCCATAATGACTAATGACTAATTTAAAAATGTTTGCTAAAGAACATCAGAAGTGGTTTCTTCACTCAACAGTTAAAAGAGAAGATCTAGTTTTAATATTTCGTTTCTTAAAATTCTTTTAAGACAGTAGAACATCAATCCCTTCATGATGTTATTCCTGCAACTTTGTAATGTAAAGATGGATTTATACCATTTCTTAAATTGCTCTTAGTGATGACATATCATCATCTAGTCCGATGCCACATCCCCGTTTGTTTGTACCCCCTACCGATTTCAATAACGGAAACCTTTAACTTGATAAAAAGTGCAAAGAACTTAGTCAATTTATTCATAGATTTATATTTTCTTACATGAACGTGAGAAGAATTGCCATTACACTGTCGTCGCCTGCACATTTCATGCTTAACGGAAGTTTTCAATGTAATAGATTGACATGCTTGAGAACCATTTCCAGTTTTTGGACCAGCCAATTTTCAGCAAAGAAATGCAAGCTGAAATGCAATAATGCAATAAAGATGTACATATATATCTTGTCTGCTTCCGATATTTACAGTGTTGAATCAAGCAAAGTAAAAGAATGACAAAAAATTTGCCTTTCACATGGATTTAACAAGCAGTTTCATTAATATGTGTGCCAAGGAATATAATTCTAAAGTCAATGTTATGGTAATTTACAGAATTATTCGGCAGTTACCGAATAGGATGAATTATGTCATTAAGTTGTTGGATGAAAATAAACTACCCCATAGTGTACGGAATATGGTATGGCGCAGTGTTAGTATGGAAAGTCCATTAAGCATGACAGGTGCAAGGGGATGCCAGTATTAGTGTCATTCTGGTCACAGTCAGGTTAGAAATTATAAATCAATGATTCAGTTGACTTAGTTCTGTGCACTTTTTATCATGTTAAACGTTTTACTTATTGAAATTGGTAGTGGGGTACAAACCAACGGGGATGTAGCATTGGACTATAGTCTTTCATTGTGACATCAATGAAGTTATGACATAATAACAACCACAAGAGTATGGCCATTATTTACATCCAAGATTTTTTCTAGCAAGTGTAAAGAGTACATTTCAAATGCATAGTGCCCTTCACAGGTAAAACACTGTTTTGTGGAACTTTTTCTTTTTGTCCTTGAATTGATGCATGTAATGCATTATCAGGTACAAAATTGATCAACATCACTAGCTCATTTATTTCCTCATGCAGGTGGTTTGTGTGCATATAAACAAAAAAACTCATCTGCACAATTAATTCATAATATACACAATAAACTTTCTTTTGTCATGCCTATGACTAGTTTGAACATAAACTTAAAATATCTTTTTATACTACTGTTTCAGGCCATGGCTCGAGTGTGGCGAGATGGGCAAAAGAAAAAAGTCTATATATACAGGCTTTTAACAACAGTAAGAGACCATACCATTATAATTTTTCAATCTGCATTCAAATTGCAAATTACACTTTGCAAAATATCAAAAGCTGAACATTTTTTTTCTTGTTTCCTTTAGTCTAAACAAAGACAGATTGATTGCTCAGTGTAGAGGTAGCAGTAAAATTGATCACTCATTGTAAAGGTAGCAGTGAAATTGATCACTCATTTTAAAGGTAGTAGTGAAATTGATCACTCATTGTAAAGGTAGCTAAATTGATCACTCATTGTAAAGGTAGCAGTGAAATTGATCACTCATTGTAAAGGTAGCTAAATTGATCACTCATTGTAAAGGTAGCTAAATTGATCACTCATTGTAAAGGTAGCAGTGAAATTGATCACTCATTGTAAAGTTAGCAGTGAAATTGATCACTCATTGTAAAGGTAGCAGTGAAATTGATCACTCATTGTAAAGGTAGTAGTGAAATTGATCACTCATTGTAAAGGTAGTAGTGAAATTGATTGCTCATTGTAAAGGTAGCAGTGAAATTGATTGCTCATTGTAAAAGTAGGAGTGTCAACATTGGTTACAGTTTTGCATAAATGCATTAAGTCCCTTGTCTTTGATGGCTTGAATTTATATTTGTACCATGTAATCAGTAAACTTTTGTCTTTCATCTTCACCTTCTCTGTATTCCTTCAGACAAGATCATTTAAAAATCTTGGTTTAGATTTTGGCATATGTATTTCTTATTGTCATAAGTCAAAAGCCCAGGGAAGAATAACTGTCATCTTAGACTGTAGGAATCAGATACCTCTACCTTTTCACACGCATACACCCCTGCCGTCACTGTTACCTACAAATCATATCAAGGTCATTTAAAAATCTTGGTTAAATTTTCACTTAGATTTTATTCAATGATCCCATGTTCCAAGTAGGGATAGCTGTTGTACTTGGACTGTAGACTCAGGTAGCTCTGCCTTTCCATTTCCTTAACTATTACTCTGACCCCAGACAGTTTCTCTGTATGATTATCATTCCCAAATCTTGTTAGTTTTAGTTACTATACTTGATCTTTGGAAAAAGAGTGCTTTGCCTTTTCATATCATGTACCTCAACACCTCCATCACAAAAGCAAGGCTGGAGTCATTTGAAATTCTTGGTTAAGTTCTGGTTAAAGTTATGGTTGTAAGTGCAGGACTATGGAAGGGATAGCTATCAGACTTGGACTTAAGAATTAGTAAGCACTGCCTCTTCATACTCATGTACTGCTACCCTCTCTCAGCAAGGTCACATTCATTTGAAAGTGAAAACATTGATGCAGGCAGGAGAACAGGTGAGACATAAAATTCCTTACAATTTCTTCATCCAATATATTACCTGGTCATATTAGTAACTCCAAAACCCAGTCCTTCTGAAAAAAAAACAAAAATCATCTTTCCACCTATAGAGAATGCAGATAAAATGGAAGTAACTTAAAAATTATCTTGCCTCGCCCAAGCCAGGTGGTCAACTGTCTATGAAATTGTTTACCGATTGAAGCATTTGCAAGGGGCTGTAACTACATTCAATATACCTTCTGAATCCGTTGACCTCTTTTCAGTGTCTCAAGTCACACATCTGTAGTTTTCTTAATCATTTTTATTGTTTATATAATGTGTGTAAATCTTTGTGTATTTTGGGTGAATTCATATTTGTTTTGCCAATTGTAATGGATCTATTTATAGACCAGTATGTCACATAAGTTGACTGTATTCACTTGGGTATTTACTGAATTGCATAGTAGACACTGTAATTTGTTTATTCGTTGGTGTTCTGCCTTCGTGTGTTTTACAAATTTTTATGTATTATATTTTTGTCTTTCTATCTCTGTTGCTAGAGTTTCAGATATTTACACAATTCCTCTTGAGATAAAGACTTAAAGCTTTGTCATGTGATTGCATCTGTTCTGTAGATGTGAATAACAGTTTTAGAATTTTGATTTATTCACATAAAGTTTATCTAGGTGGGAGGGAAGATTGGTGAGGTCTGGGAACACATATATGTATAATGGTAAAGGTAGTGATAACTGAGAAAAGCATGGGTTTAAACGTTTGTGCTGCAGACTTCTTGTTAGTAACATATTTATTAAAATACTTACCTAATAGGTTGATAGTAACACATATTTATTAAAAGATTTACCTACTATCCTTGTTCTGATTGGACAAATTGCAAGAAGCTGTCTGGACCGCTCCGTTGGACTAGTGGTTTGAGTGTCACAGTATCATACCCCAGCAGAGAAATACCAAAGACTTTTAAAAATGTTACTAACATCTACCTCGCTCATCACTCAGCATTAAAAGGTTTGTGTTAGGACTGGTTAACCTGGTGTCATGATAATGTGACTGGGTGGGACATCATGCCACATGTCTGCAGCATGATGGTCCAGTGCTAGACATCACTATAAACTGCCACACTGTGGACATTGTAGTTATATGACTGAAAATTTTTTAAAGGTATGTTAAAAATCCAAACACACAAACACAAAAAACTGTCTGTATTAAAACAATAAGTCACCCTTATGTGTATACATAAGGCTAGTGTAATATCTGAAAGATTGTCCTGAATGTTAATTTGAGTCTCTTAATCTCTTAAGTCACTCCACCTATGACCTAGATGGGACAGTAGTGAAAACTGTGACCACTGACATTGAGACACATATTATGTTTAGGTAATTGAGTAATTATCAGATTTACAATTAACTGAATGGGGATTTTATTATCATGTTTTCTTCGTCTGTTGATTCATCTGTCCTATATTTCACACTTTCTTACTTTTATTACAAAATGAATGTTTTACCAACAATAAGTATCTAACAGAATAAGAAAACAATTCAGAACATGTACTATGCATCCTTTTTTTTTAATTATTTTATTATTATCCTGTTCAAAAAGTCAAACCCACATTAAAAATTCATATTGTTAGCATCTTATATATAATGAACTAAATGGTGGATATTTGCTCAAAACAAGTGAATAACATATTTTAATGAGATGAAATGTATTCACACATAGAAAGCAAATGAGTTTTTTTACTTTTACTTGAACATATTGACTAGCAAATTGTACTTTTTAACAAATTGAAGTAGCAGATTTCTTACTGAATCCCTTATGATGTCAGTGGTTTACCATTTATCTTCTGTGTTTAGTGATTATTCACACCAAAAATATAAGCAGTTACAAATTCCCTCTCCCCCTTCTTTCAAAGTAAAATAGCACATCAAGAAAAAATAATTTTTACCTTGTTGGATTTGAACTCAAGTCTTTAACTAGGCAGGCCAAATTTACTGCTTGGCTACAAAAGCATATAAAATTAAATTTGAATTCCATAATGTTATCTGTGTCTATTCACAGCCAGTGAAAAATTTTATATTTTCACTCCAGTGAAATATAAAGATTATTTTTCTCAGAAAAATCCAGTAATTGATGGTCTAGCATTAAATATAAGCTTATGTTCTATTTGACTCAGCTACAAAGTTTTGTCAGGTACACCCTTCTGGCTTTTTCATATATTTTCCTAATACTATTTAAGTGAAAATGTGAGGTATTAAATATCATATTGTTAAACAAGTGTTATTTATTGATTATAATTGATGTAAGGATTTATCAACCCCAGAAAAATTACATTCATGCCTCACTAAGACTTTAGTAAATTTCACTTTTCTGTGGTTGATAAATACATCAACCTCTTCCAAAGTAATAATTGTATAATATCAGAATCGACTTAACTATATCTGCTTAAATATCAGCTGATTGCATATTATATCCCATGGAGGAACAAAATTTCTGCATAATTTTTTAAAAATCCTTTTAATTACCTTGATGCAAATTTATTTTTTTCAAAAGTATGTTTCCAGTGTGCTGTATAATGAACTGTAACTTTTCGTTCCTTTCCAGGGCACACTAGAGGAAAAGGTGTATCAGAGACAGATCAGCAAACAAGGTCTCAGTGGCGCTGTGATGGATGTCAGGGACAAAACAGATGTTCAGTTTTCTCTTGAAGATCTCAAGGTTTTTAGTAGATACTGCCACCAAATTAAAAAATAATCGTATATCAGTCTGTATTATAGTTTAGTATTGTTGTGACAGGCTTAAGTTTAAGGTTTGCTTATTTTCAATTAAATACATTTCAAAATTTTTAAGATTGGGAAAGACAGTATTTGGTGTAACTAAAACTGCTGATGCATTTGTAAAAAATATAAGTGAAGTAAGTCATTACTTTCTTTTGGGCAATACTGAAGCATGTTAATATTGGAGATTAATTTATAAATTTTTTATCTTATCTTTACTGTATGGTAACATGTGCATGTGGTTCATAAACAAGGAAGTCTTTATCCTTTTTTATATGTGTACAGTATAAGTACATACCAGAGGTCCAAAAATTGCAATTATGATTGACAAATAAGCTTAAATGACTTTTGACTATCTTAACATGTAAGACATTGGACATAAAGTGCTTATAATTACCTCATGCATTTGTTATTGTGCTTTTCCACTTGTTTAAACACAGTGAGGTAGCCACAAAACACAAGACAAATGAGGTGTGAAAGTTTATTACCTGGAGTTGTGAAAATCCCTATAATTGAAGGATTTTCCTTGGGTCTGTACTGTAATCATTACATTAGTCAATGCACCTTGTGGGTTTTTTAAACTTATATTGCATCCCAGTGTGTCGGCACAAATATGTATAGCCTAGGTTCCAACCGAACTAGATAAATAATTACTAGCATTAACAAGTATCTTTAATTGCCATCTTCCAAGGCCTGTTTGCAAACCTTATTAAAGGAAAATTCACCAACTGACTAAACTTGAAAAGCCTGCCAATTATGGACTATTATTTGGATGGGGTAGGTGGAACTGGGATTTTCCTGTCCAGCCAGTATATTTTGTTTTGTTGGGTTTTTTCATCTTGAAGTTCTTTTTTTCTCTGTTATTTAATGGTTTTTTCTCTGTTATTTAATGGATACAATTAATCTTTATTTTCTTCAAAAATAAGAGAAAGAGTATGTTTTTCAAACTTTTTGGAAGCCTGAAATATAATTTGTTTTAAAAAACAAAAAGCCAAGTTCCCTTATGACCCCAAACTCTGAATATTATATTGTCATTCTTTTAGATGTTATATTTTCAAGGTGATAATTATGATTGTAATCAATTAATAATTAATTTTCAAAATAAATGAGTATAGTTTGAAACAAAAGCAACAAGTCATGGAAGGGTAATACTAATATGAAAGCAGCAGAAAATCTATAACTGAAAGTGATAAATTTTAGGTACATTATTAGGTGTACCATTGTTTACTTTATTTTGTTTTGCTCACCACTTACAGTATCTCTTTCATAAATATATGGCCACTACATTAATTTTCGGGGAAAAAGATATGGCAAAAGCCATTTAGAATTTCAGGATTCCTGGTACATGGATGTACAGGATATGTACATGTAAATTAATAATTAATACAAGTCCTAAATTAACTGTGATAGCAGCATTTAGGTAATTAACTCACTTATTGCTAAAGTCCTAATGAATCTTGAATTATTATTAAATAGTTTTATGGTTTGGAATGCTATCTCTGTCGTCTAAGCTCCAAAATAGAATATTGATTATTGCCTCAATGACAGTAATAAACTTGAGCAGTTCTCAAAGGAATTTCAAGTGCATTTCATGTCTGAAATGATATTTTTTTTGCCATCATTTCAGGACTTATTTTCCCTAAATACATCTACAGACTGTGATACACATGATTTGTTGTGTTGCAATTGTGGGGGACATAAGGAAGCCATGGAACCACCTTCCTCTGATACATCTGTTATTAGGCACTGCCAGCTGGGACAGCCAGCTCTTGTAAAGGTAATGGAAAAATATGCAACATGATTTATCTACTGTGTTTCATGACAGTCTTGTTTGGGGATATGATTTGTTGTGTTGTGATTGTGGGGGTCAAAGGGAAGCCATGGAACACCTTCTGACATATGTATAATTTGTTAGGCACAACTATCTCATGCCAAGGTGATGGTAATAAAATGTGTAGCATTTATGCACTGTGTTTCATTGCAATTTGGTTTGGGCATCTTTTCCTTGGTATTATTTAAGGTTCTTTATGCCCTTCTGGTTAGTTAGAATCTTACCTGTGAAGAAATGGTAAGACTTTTTAAGTGGTAATGCTGAGGGTTTGGTGGGTGTTGGATAGGAGGGTGCTTGTTAACTTTATTGGTTATAGACCTGAATAGCTTATAGGACAGTCTGTTATCCATTGGCCATCCATCCATTGGTACAAGTTTGTTGTTGCTACTCCTGAGCTGCATGGGGAATTGCCATGAAACTAAATGCTTAATTCATTAGCAGCACTGACGGTATTAGCAAGTTAATGAGATGTACATTGCTAATTTATGCTTTGTTTCTTATTTTGTGTCATTTTGATAGAAACGATTTTAAAACTAAATGCATTAATGCATATGTTCAAAGCACTTTCTACAAGACATCTAAAATATGAGACTATTTTTACTTTTCCTTTACTAACGAGAGCGATATTAGTGAGTTAGTATTATACTGAATTACTAGTTCACACTTTCTTTTCCCTTTCTGTGTTGTTTCAGTGGGAATATCATCCTGATGTTTAAAATGCAAAATGTTTGAAGCATAGGAAGATAATCATGACTCCAGTATTGTACATCACTGATGTCATGTAGCATATGTAATATATTTTAGAAGAAGTCTGTTGTAGGGAAAGGTAGAAAAGACAGAATAAGTTGAGGAAAGAGAGCACTGACATCCTCAGGATACATCCCAAATCAATCTCTATTGCAAATCTTGTGGGGGATGCTGGGTTCCCCCACCCACCAAAAGTTTTTTCATGTGCAACTGTTAGCCTCAAGAACATCAGTGGCAGGGGAGGAGGATCATGTAGAAAGGGTACAACTGTCTGCCTTTGAACAGATGCGTCATCTGGTACAGAGCACAATGATGCAATGTATTAACATCAGCCAAAACGTCAGACTACCTCCATTTCACACCTTTTTCTGACAACTTGGATGAGTGTCCCCCCAATATTAGTGAGGCTAATTCCCACATCACATCGTGCCTGTAAGTCAGGATGCATTGGATTTTTAATTGGAGCCATTGAAATGAATAAATAATACAACCACACCATCACCAGCTATTCTGCCATCCAGCCATCCCAGCATGGGGACCTTTTGGCAAAAACAGTTCAACCAGCTAGAATTTATAGGGATCTTAGTGACAGATCATTTCATCTCGCCATACCATTGGCTACATACCCTTACCATGACATATATTTTGGTGAGAAATCTGTCGGTTCTGTCTGGGTTCTTGGAGTGGCCAGTACCGTTGGTTTGCCTTGACCATTTTCTATACTTCCAGCATAGCATCCAGGCCATCTTTAAGAGGGACAAACCAGACTTAAGAATATTCACTTCTGATCTACAGCAGAGAGCTAGTGACATTCTTAAAGAGGCTTTAATTGAGCTATGAATGCCACCTGGTATGATTTACCCAGAGTTACAAGTGGACCCATATTGGGACCTGACATCCATTGAGTGTAAATAAGCACTTTTAAATTAATTATACCCAGATCTGACCTATGGCTTGCCCTCGACAAGTCCAGCTGGCAACATGCTCTGTACACAGGTCTGAAAGCCAGCGAGGAAAAGTTACGACAGCTCGCTGATGAGAAAAGATCTCAGAGAAAGAGGATGCAGTTCCAACCAAGACCTGAGTCATACTTCAAGTGTAGCAACTGCAGCAAGGATTGCCACTTTCGTGTGGGACTTTATAGTCACATAAGACGCTGCACAGCTACAAACTAGGACACCCAGATCTGACCTATGGCTGCAGTCAAAGAAATGTATAGAGTGTTGGCAAATTCAGAATGCCTTCCACCCCAGGTCACTACTCAAGACTATGCATTTACTGCTTCAGCCAAATTAGACCTGATACAACATGATGCATGTCTGCAGTCCATGTCACTCAAGCCTCATCTTACCTATGGTTTACAGATTACCCATAGTTTGAGTCACCATTGATTTTTGGAGGATGAAGTGACAAATCAGAAGCAAGCAGCTTAGGAAATATCCCTCCAATTCACTGCTCAATCCACAATGGTATTTCAAAGCATTCAGCCCCCACTAGTTGGGCAGGGCAGTAAGATGCCTTGGGACAAGGGATCTTTTCAGTCAGACTTTGTCTTGGCCAACACTCTATCCAGGAGAGGTCAAGTCCTTGACACTGAATGGTCTCTCAATCATTTGGTCTTTACCCAGATCTGCACACTTTTGGGGCATCGATTGATCAATCTTTCTGTGACAAGGTGCAGTCACAAGTTAACCACCTTCATCTCTTGAGTCCCAGTCTCAGAAGCTTGGGCTGTGTATGTACTGTCAATCAGTTAGGAGGGGTTGTGCACATTTGCCTAACAGCCACTCCCCAGTCTTGATACCCAAGAAAAATCCAGAAGTTATGGGATCAGAAATGCAGGATGATTTTGATAGCCCCCTCTCAGATGGGACAGGCCCTGGGTCACCGATCTATTCAATCTAGCAATTAATCTGCCCATGAAGATTCTAGCCAACCCAAATCTTCTCAAACAACCTCAGTCATTGGTGCTCCATCCCTGCCTGGACTGTCTTCTTCTACATGCTTCGCTGTTATCAGGGCAGTCTTGAAAGACAAACAATTTAAACCTTTGATTTTGGAGAGAATTTCAGGAGCATTAAGTCCTTCCACTTTGAAGACTTACAAGGGAAAGTTGTGTATTTTCAAGGACTGGTGTCCCATACTAATGATCTTGTCCCTGTAACTGGTTGACTTTTTTCATAGAAAGAAACAACTGGACCAAATTACTATCAAAGTCTACCATTGCATGATATCAGATATGATAGTGAACATGATAAAGACATATCAGATCTTTTAGCCATTTTTGATCTCATTTGATAAAATTCCCTCAATCTGTTTCCATGACCTGCATTTTAAGATGGCTCAATTTGAACAAATTGGAGCCTTTAGCCTACACTTTGCTAAAGTTACTATGATACATACTACGTTTCCTGATAGCTTTAGTTTCAGCATGCATGTTAAGCAAGATACGTACCCTTCCTATCTTCAATTCGAATGGTTCAGGGGTCCTCTTGATAAGAGTCATCATTTGCTCTCTCTCTCTCTTCCATGGACATGTTGGGAGCAGCAGCCATGCAAGATCCTGTTTGTGCAATAAAGCATTACTGGGAATGCACAGACATGATGTGGCACATATAAATGCTTCTTTCTTCCAGTAAAAGCTGGAAAGTAGGATATCACTTCTCAAGCTCTTTCTTCATGGCTAAAATGGGTTATATGCTCAGCATACCCTGAAGTCTTACAAGATTGGAGTCACCACATGAAAGTTATTGTTCATGAGATTAGAGCAATCTTTGTGAGCCTCGCATTTGAGTGTAACCTTTTTATCCAAGATGTAATAGAGGCTGGAATGCAGAGTCAATCATTTTGAGTTTTTATAAGAGATTTAGCCTCACAGAGGCAAACTTTGAATCTGGTAGGTTGGGTGGCAGCAGTACAGATGATTACCAAACAAATTAAAACAATCAACACAGCCTATCAATTAAAACTAGCAACACCTGTTGATGGCAGGTGGAGGTAATATGCAAGAGTTATTGCCCTTTGTCTACAGGAGAAAGAAAAATATGATTTTTTTTGTCTTTTTGTAGGGCTGAATTTGCAAGGTAGCAGGCTAATATCCCTATTGTAATGTTTTTGGGGAGCTTGTAGAAACATATTGTAATGTTTACCTTATAATTCGCTTTGTCTAAAAGACTTTTTATGATGTCTAGTTGGTCCTAAATGAAAATGGTGATCTGATGTCCAGTAATGGCCACTGCAGTGGCCAGCTTGGAAATTTTTATAGCTACTTCTCCTTTTAGGATGGTCTCATCAGCATGGTTTTTTTTCCAAAAAGTCTAGTTGGTCCAAACTACAAAACTACAAAACATTTGCCAGTCAGATGTCCAATATGGCCACTACAGCAGCCTTCATGAAATTTTTTATCACAACTCCTCTTGACAATGGGTTTTCACCAAAAGACTTTTCATAATAGTTCGTATGGTGTCTACTTGGTTTCTAAGTGATAATAACTGACTGTCTATATGGCCACCATTATATTAACATGTTAAAGTTTGTTAAAGCTCACCTCTTCCAGGTGTGTTGTTTGAACTTTTTGGAATCATTTCCCAACAGGGAGTGGATTCCAGCAAGAGTTTGACTCCTAGCTTATGCTCTTGTTGTAGCAGACATGCCTTACCTTGATCACTGGTTCACCTAAGTTTACCCTTCCCCCTACAGATTTTTCTCCTTACCCAGTAGTTCCTAATTATAATTACTTCGATCATCAGATTCCGATCTTGACCAAGTTAAAACATTTCCTGCATCAGTGGAAGTAGAAAGATTGACTCATGTAAGAAATACTTCTGGACAACTCCGATCCAGAGATTATGATTTGTACAGACTACAGTTTGCATGTTATGTGGTCTCATCTACTCGTTTACTGACCCCCTTCACTATTGTCTATGGCATTTGGAAAACAGGAAAGATGCATACTTAGAAATAGTACCTATTTCAAAGGGTAACACTAATAATGTCTGACAACTAAGTGTTGGAGACATATCTTCTCAAGTTGGGGTGGGGTACCAAATCACCACAATTCTGTATCATGATCAGACAGTTTATGCAGGTTATGCTCGATTTTTTCCAGCACATGATTGTCCAGAACAGACATATTTCTCACCTTAATCAAGTGTTTCTAGCACATAATTACAGTCCAGAACATTTCTGGTCTTAAGTGATACAGGTTGGCATCAGTGTACGGCAAGAAAGTCACCTACTGACAACTCTCGTTTGAGTCAGGCTTGACTAATTATGCTGAGTTGTTTTTGCATTGAGCAGTACTGTATGAACATTTATGAAACTTGAAAAGTATGTTGAAATTACATTGGATAAAAAAATCTAACTTGCACATTATGAATTCTAGGAAGATGCCACTAGCAGACATTATGTTTAGCTTGTGAGCAAGATTTTCACGACTAAGTGAGGCTCTTTTATTGAATAATCATAAAAATTGAAAATTTTTAGGAAAAAGAATGTAAATGCAAAGTTCATCAAGTGACAACTCAAAGTGATATCATTTTTTCCAATTGCATTAGTATGGGATATTATCATCTGCTCCTCCATGATTAATCCATGGGTAAAAAGTCACAAAATCTTGCAGTGACTATGAAACCTCATAACAGTTTTGATCCACAAAGTGCCATCATGTTTTGTAACATAGCATGCAATATTGAGACAAATCAGTTTACCGAATATGCATCCTTCTGACTAAAACAAGCCCAAGGGTTGTGAGATTGGGTGGGGGACACAGCATGCTTTAGTTATGCAATTGTCAATTTCAAATATTGCATATCTAATAAGAATTACTTAAAACACTGTCAACAAATCATGCATTGGTACATATATGTATAAGAGAATTGGCAGCTGAAAAACTTAATAATTAACTTAAACTAGTACACAGGTATTTAATTTCAGATGAAACTGCCTCAGAAAGTCTGTAAATATTTATAGTACAATGCTACTTCTAAACTAGTCTCAACAAAATTGGGAAATAACCATTCAGTTTCATGTGTAAAGAATGATTATCAATAAAAAGTGTAAACAACTGAAGAAGGAAGATCAATATGGTTTGAAACATATGTTGATTTAATGACTTTGCACTATACAGCAGAACAAGTAGCATTTTTGATTATACTTGCAGATCCCTCTACCCCTAAAACTTAAATGGTTCTGTTCCTGTCAGCAGCATTCAGTAGTATTAAAAAAGATTATGACAATCAGCTGATAGATAATCCAATGTTATTGTGAGGTAGAAGCAGAAAGTCTATTTCATTATTTTTTCATTTGCAGTCAAAACACACTTCAAAACATGCAAAATCTATAACTTAGTCAAAATGAACTGTTCATTCTTATCTGTACCTATGCTCTTCTGTTTGGCTCCCCTGAAGTTGATTGTGAACAAAATTTAAATCCATGTTTGACTGGTTCGTACAACTATATATGTGTGGGGAAGGGCGTATCTAATGCTGGGAGAACTTGTGGCCTGTGCCCCTTCTGCACAAATGAGCATATGAAATGCATTGAAACTAATATGTACTGGCCTAGTATTACAGTAAAAAGTGGTTTTAAGCTGATATCATGAGCATTTCTGACTTTATTTTAAGAAAATAAGAAAAGAATTTAAGCATATGGGTATAGTCATATGATAACTTTGAAAACTTGTATAAAAGACATGATGACAAACTTATATTTTGATCCCTGTAATCTATATCCATGATTCCTCTTGTATTGAACACCTTACAAGACATAATAAAATGAATCCAACTGTAGGGTCTCAGAATATAATCAATCAAAGGCATCATAAGTATTTGCAAAATATTTATATATAAGTACAGTACCATATATATATATATATATATATATATATATATATATATATATATATATATATATATAATTTCTTATAAGTCTAGTCCAACTGCAAACAATAAATATACTCTATCAAACAATAAATATACTCTGATCTACCATTTCTAAATGTACTGGCAGATCAGGGTCTGCATTGTCTGTTCTGCTGATTACTCTTAACAATCTGAATAGACACTAGGCTGGTGCATTATGGGATGGCAGATCTGGGTCATTGACTATTACAGTTGGATCCATTTTGTAGTGATGGTCTTATCATCAACTGTGTGTGCTATAATAGGATTAATATGGTATACTGCAACCATGACTCATCATTTTTATATACATGGAAATGTTACAGAAGTCAAGAAGCTTGGGAATGGATGAACTTATGGCCTGGAAACATCTGACCAGCAGCTCTCTACAGGAATATCCAGTAATTATTATACCTTACATTTTTCCTTTTCAGATCAAACAAAAAGAATTTTCATTTGAAAGATATGTTTTTCAGAATATACATTTACTTAATGTTGATAAGAACACTTAGTATAAACATTATAAAAATGATGGCTATAAAACTGTTCGTTTTTATTACCTAGTTGATGCAAAGATATCCAGTGTCTATGGCTGAATAGGGTTTGATACACTGACTGTTGGGTCAGTATGTTGGCTAAGTACCATGAAATGACTAGCACTGTTCTTGTCCTGTACAAGAATCAGAATATTACTAATAAACATTAAAATGATTTAAAAACAGAAGTTTAAATTAAGTTACAAGTTTTAGATAGCCATTAAAAGGTGTGGGAGTCAACTTATAATGTGCCCACTGTGTTCATTTAACTTCTGTAAAATTAGGTAAGCATTAGTTAAACCTCAGTCTGATTATTAATCATAAATAATGATATATTTTGTTTCAAACTATGATAATTTCTAATAGAACTACATGAATTATGTAGGCCTAGATCTCAAATTGCAACAACTGGGTGACAGCAGGTATTTTAATCAAGTGATTGCAGGTATATTCTGGAATGTGTGATTGTAGGTATATTCTGGAATGTGTGATTATGAGTATTTTTTAGAATGTGTGATTACATGTATATGCTGAATTGTGTAATTACATATATATTTTAGAATATATGATTACATGTATATTCTAGAATGTAATTGTAGGTATAGTCTAAAATGTGTGATTACAGGTATATTTTAGAATGTGTGATTTCAGTTATATTCTAGAATGTGTGATTACAGGTATATTTCTAAAATGTGTGATTTCAGTTATATTTTAGAATGTGTGATTTCAGCTACATTCTAAAATGTTATTATAGGTATATTCTTGAATGTTTGATTGCAGGTATATTTTAGAATGTGATTACATGTATATTTTAGAATATGTGATAACAAGTACATTTTAGAATGCATGATTAGTTATATTCTAGAATGTTTGATTACAGGTATATTTTAGAATATGTGATTACAGGTATATTTTAGAATGTGTGATTTCAGTGATGTTTTAGATTGTGATTTCGGTTATATTCTAGAATGTGTTTATAGGTAATTTCTAGAATGTGTGATTTCAGTTATATTCTAGGATATGTGATTACAGGTATATTCTAGGATGTGTGAATAAAGGTATATTCTAGAATGTGTGATTACAGTTATATTCTAGAATGTGTGAATGTAGGTATATTCTAGAATGTGTGATTTCAGTTATATTCTAGAATGTGTGATTGTAGGTATATTCTAGAATGTGTGATTACAGGTATATTTTAGAATGTGTGATTGTAGGTATATTCTAGAATGTGTGATTTCAGTTATATTCTAGAATGTGTGATTGTAGGTATATTCTAGAATGTGTGATTACAGTTATATTCTAGAATGTGTGATTGTAGGTATATTCTAGGATGTGTGAATAAAGGTATATTCTAGAATGTGTGATTACAGTTATATTCTAGGATGTGTGATTGTAGGTATATTCTAGGATGTGTGAATAAAGGTATATTCTAGGATGTGTGATTACAGGTATATTCTAGGATGTGTGAATAAAGGTATATTCTAGAATGTGTGATTACAGTTATATTCTAGAATGTGTGATTGTAGGTATATTCTAGAATGTGTGATTACAGGTATATTTTAGAATGTGTGATTACAGGTATATTTTAGAAAGTGTGATTACAGGTATATTTTAGAATGTTGTAGGGTTTAATGCAATTTATCAGCACAAGATAGGCTATACATGGCTGCCAGTATTATTGGTGGAGGAAGAACCAGGGAATACCCGGGAAATAACCACCAACCCACAAGAAACTATTGGCAAGCTTTCTCACATACCCACATTTTGTGAGCCCAAAACTCGAACCCATGCAAACATAGATGTGATGGCAATGATCTGTAACAGTAATCGCTTCAGACCACTTGGCCACTCTGGGCCCCATATTATAGAATGTGTGATTACACTATTCACATTAATTTCTAAAAACATGCCACAAAATTATATAAATGCATGAAAGTCATGCACCATAGTTCTAAGCCTACCTTTATTTATTTGTTAAGTGTCCCTTGCATTTGGAAAATTCCCTTCGCATTTAGAAAATTCAAACATGTAGACTTGGAGGTTGGGATTTCTTTCTTATACCATCAGTTCTAGAGTCAACCTTTATGACTAAATATTTGAATCAAAATTCATAACATTTTAGGACAATTCTTCTCTTTGTTTTGCAGATGTGGTACCTACACAAAGTTACGGAGCTTATTTCTTTTTTGTTCTACTGTGAAACAAAAGGCACACTATTATGAGAAAAATCAGTTTGTGGTTATTACCAAATCATGTTTCATTTTTTGTGTGCAAGAAGTTAATCTACCCTCCCAAGAAGACTAAAGTGACAACATAGAAATTCATAGAAATTACCTATCTCAGCTATATACTGTTGCACTGGCATGTTCAATGGCTTTCAGAAATACAGAACAGTTACATTATAATATTTACACATGTTCTTTTACAATTAAAAATTACTAGTTGCTGTTTTGTTAGTTTTTTTTGTTGCTGTTTGTGTAAATACACAACCATTGCAAATAGATGAGCACAAAAAATTAGTTTGTGCTAAAAGTTTCCAACCAAATCATCTTTCTCAGAAATGAGTGACTTACCTCTTTTAGTCTGTCCATTGAGTCAAAACAAATGCGTTGATAAAGAGAAGAGATGGTTCTCAGTCCTAAAAATGTTATTGCCTCAACATAAGAAAGTACAGTTTGATTATTAATGAAACATGTAATGAAAGTCAAATTAGTTGCCCACTAAGCCTGCATGTTCACAACTAAAAATAACTTTGATTAAAGTGACAGTGTGGCAAGAATGAAATGATCCTTTAAGGAAACAAATATCTCCAGATTTGTTACCTGTCAGTCTCTGACACTCTTGGTCATTAGAAAAATATTTTTAAAAAGTGCTGGGACTATATTCATTGTATTTAAAGTGGTCTCAAGGTCGGACAGTCATCTGTTTAATCACCTGTTGGTGTTTTAGTAGAGGTAAAACATCTCTTGCCTTATATTCCAACTTAATTGTCTTCTGTTACTGTTAAGAGTAAACATGGTCTCTAGAAATTGTAAGTTTTAAAATTATGAACAATTCTGCAAATATGTCAGAAATATGGATAGTTCAGAACCTTTTGGAATAATAACAATAGATATAAAAATATATTCTTATCATCCTGGTTTCCACAAATACTTTTGAATAGCAGCAATATACCACCTACCAATATTGCAAGATAGATTCCTGGTGCAGTTTGGGTCTAAAGATATTTTCTCACTTAGGACACCTTTTTTCAAGACTCGGGAAGTTTGAAGAGTGATTGCTAATTCATGGCCATATCAGAATCCTCATCCTGGGATGATGTGATGAGAGCTACATTTGGGAGGTCTCATTCTACCATCTCCTATTGTACTTTCATTCTTTTTCATATTGAGACAACAGTAACAGTTGTGTTGAACTCAAAAAAATGGTTCACTATTCTACCAACTTATGGTATTGAAGACTTATTGCAAAAAGGGTAGAACATAATTCTAGTGCCAGTTCTTTTGAGGCCATTGCCCTCCAGCCTAACTCATAAATTGGTAGATAATATATTATTGTTATTAAAATACTGATTTTGGGGATGAAACAAAAATAATGTTAATACTTGCATATCAATATTGAATGGATGCCCTTCTGTTTGGCCCAAGAAAAGAAAACGTAACTATGATATAGGGTTGTGAGATTTCAATCTGTTAATTTCTAAGTTCTAAAAACTTCCATCCAAATATGAGGAAGAAATTATGTATGATGAAATATAATCTATAACTTGGGCATAGGATTTAATGAGAGCAATCCAATACTGGTAGGTAAGTATTACCCTAAAATTATTTGAATTAAAAAAATTTGGTTAATTATAGAACAAGTACTTGCAGCATGAATTGTACTTTCAGTAGCTTATGTATTTACCTTAAAGGCCATACAAGCTGGAAGAAATCTTAAGGAAATCATTTAATTTGGGTAAGCAATTATTCATCCAAGCCTGTATGTACCAGAACATCTAATCTAACCTGTGACCAACTGTTTCTTATACATGTACAATTCTGTATTAAACAGATGTATGATCTGAAATGTAAACTTGACTGGTTTATGTATCTTGTTTATTGGGAAGAAAGTTATGTTACATTTTGCTTTGAAAATGAATTTGTTTTAATCTTAGTAAGTTCGTAATTTGTATTTGTTTTCTACAAATAATGTATTCACTTTATATGAAGTGATCTTATACTAAAGTTAAAGCAGGTATTACCTGCCACTAAAATGCATGGTAGTGATATACACTGACAACTGGAATGAACAGTCACTAAGTGGAAATTCATATATTAAAAATTGACAGTTGCCTAAAGGTAATAAAGTCATTGGTGGCTTCTATTTAGCATGAAATTGTTCCAATGAATTACAAAAGTATGTGCATTCCATTGCATTGGTTCAGTCATCAAGAGAATACAGCTACATAAAACACCCAAGTTTTGCTAAAAATTACTGACAAGAACTCTAATATATTGCAGTTATCCCAAATAACACTCCACCCGACAAATATAAGCCACTATCTCCTTGCATAATCGTTCACTTTTAATTTGCTTCAATTATTTCTTTGCTAATAAGTTAACCAAACATTAGAATAAACAAATTAATTACTGCAATATTCTCTCTTTTTCAACCTATCATTTCCAAGTTAAATTGACACCAAAGTTGTCAATTATTAATCTACATTCTATTGTCTGTAATTAAAAAGATCAATAATTTTATTGCTTTAAAGAGCTTGGAAGAAAAGTTCTTAATATTCCCAGTTAGAAAGTTTTATTGCTTCATCAATATTTTATTGGGCTTTTTTTCATTAAGTTTTTTTGATTGAAAGATGTGACTTTGTTCTACACAGAAAACCATTGTCTTTAAATTACAGTTCTGTCAATATATATATATATATATATATATATATATATATATATATATATATATAGAGAGAGAGAGAGAGAGAGAGACAGACAGACAGACAGACAGACAGAGTAATAAGTAATGTAAGGGATGTTCATGAATCACACAACTTATAACAAACCCAATCAAAGTTAATGTGGGTAGTTTGTAGTTTTTTGACACTCAAACATGCCATTAATTTTAGTGTTAAATTTTGGCAATTCAGCAAGAGTAAATTGTACCATAAAATGTTAATTTTTAAAAACAGCATAACACATTTACTTTTTAATGATATCTTTGTATCTGACCATTAAAATTTTTTATATTTAACACTTTGAAAGAGCTGCTGCAAAATCCAGCAAATGATGTGGTTATGATTTTTAACAGATTTAACAATTTTTCAGTCATATCACTATGATGTCCGCAGTGTGGCAGTTTATAGTGATGTCTAGCACTGGGACATCATGCTGCAGACATGGAGCATGATGTCCCACCCAGTCACATTATCCTGACACCAGGCCGACTATTCCTAACACTAACCTCTTAATGCTGAGCGTCAAGTGAGGCAGCTGTTAGTACCATTTTTTTAAAGTCTTTGGTACGAGTCGACCTGGGATCGAACTCACAACCTGCCACATCGATTCCAAGTAGAACCCAGAAACAAAGCGAAGACAATTATAACATTCTGTCACCCAACAATTTCAGAGAAGTATGGCAGAAGTTTACCCTATCACTGAAGATTATTTTCACATTTAATCTATTCACATAACTTCCCAAAAATTTAGAACTACCACTTGCACCTACACTACAGAGCCAAATTTTATGAGTTGATGTCCTCAAGTTATATGATAAAGTGACCAGATTTTTTTAAGTCATTTTTGGATAAGTCACTTGCAACAGGGATGTCAAGCTTACACTTGCTGAATTAAGATCTTCCACCATCTTTTATCCAACTACACTTTTCAAAAATCAAACTGTAGTATACTTACTGGAATTGTAACTTTGTTATTTGAGAGCGCTGGGCGATATAGTTTCCTTCATTGTGATGGTATTGTACTTATTTTATCAGTAGTGGGTTTGTTACTGGTATTCTTACCCAAGGTTTAACAGAGTATCTAGAAGAGAAGGTGTTATATCGTTTGTCTGCACAAAAGTGAACTTTACCAGCTCCAGGAACCATCAGTATTTATTTTATAGTTGAGATTGTTTTCTGAAGGTGCAAGTATTGGAACGCATTAGTAGAACTGAGAGTAAAATCATCACAATTTTCTTTACTGCATAATCTTTAGTCACTTTGTCTTTTCTTTTCCTCTACAATTTCTTGTCACACTCTCACAAACTGATTTTCAGCCTTTAGTGTACCTTTCTTTACTGCCTTGATAATAATGTTTGGGTTTATCCCAGCTGACACTAGTCACTGGATTTCCATAAGTGGTTGTATCCAATGAGTCCACCGTTTCACATCACCATGTTTCTTGGTTGCCATTATATGCAGTTCATTCATCATTATGTGCAGTGCAAATGCCTTTACATGCAGTGTATTCGCTTTTATATGCAGTCCATTTCAAATTATATGCTGTACAAATACCTTGACATGCAGTGCTTTTAACATTATCCTGATTGGGTACACTACTTCAGAAACCTCACGGACATTACCAATAAGTGCCGAAATAGAACATACCGAATGAGGACTATTTATCACATTCACCAACAAACATATCTGCCATTGCTTAAGCGCACCTGCGAAGAAGTATGCTCTGGGACTTTGTTTCCGATGTTTTAATCAGTAAGGATCGTTGACAGTGCCTTTAACATGGTATATGATTACGATTGACTCTAACTGGAGCAGACACCAATGATGACCAAATACAACTAAAGGATAAAATCAGAATGGCTAAATCGACCACTTAACCGCTCGAGTGGCTTAGTGGTTAGAGTATTCACCTCAGGTTGCGGGTTCGATCCTCAGACGATTCATACCTAGACTTTATAAAATTGTACTAACGACTGCCTCTCAAACCTTTTGGACATGGAGGCCCTTGAAACACAAGAAACTCAATGAATAGCAAAAAGTGGTAATAAAAAGGAAGAATCAAGATAGAATGAAGATTACAGTATATGATCTATGTTGACAGTGCATTATTAAAAAACATGTTTTGCTTTGTATTACAAAATTCATTTTGTTAAGTATCGCATAAAAAAAAACAAATCTAACAGAAAACAACCACAGATTGAGTGGAGGGACTGCAGCACCCCCACCCCCAGCTTAAACAGGGTAGACAGACTGGAAAACAAGGAAAATTGGTAAGAAAAAAAACAACCTGGAAATATGGAATTTGCAAAAAGTGAAAAAGATAAGGAAATCATGTCACAGAGCCAAAAAATCCTAGATTTGTTGAAAATATAAAATATTAAGCCTAGATCCATTTATTTTATTATTTATAATGGTAAATAATACTGGTTCCTTCTGCTGCATGATAATGCTGGTCAAGTACTTATGCATTGCATGTTCAGAACTTCACCAAAATAATGTTACCGCTTAAATTCAAAATGCAAAAATTGTACAAGAAGGCATCATGAAAATAAGCAACCATTGTCACTGAGCTCAAGGTTAATGTTTAAATCTTTCTTAGGACTCACAGTATCACGGAAAGTCAAAATTGTTGTAATTGTAAATGACCTAGCATAATGAGCAAAGAAATAGCAAATCAGACCAAGTAAGGTGAGGAACTGGAATTAAGAGTAAACAAAGTGATTCTGAACACTTGCATCTGACAAAACTATTGTTCTATTAAAAGCATCTTTCTTCTTACTGTGTTATAATATCTACCATCTGATAATAACCAATATTTCTTAAATTAACTTTCACTGTAATGATTTGTGTATCTGCCCAGCAAAACAATAGTTCAAACCATCTGTTTATGTTAAGCAATCATTTCTATAAAGTCTAGAAATCTTTTTTTATTTCCAGCTTTTAGGTATATTTAATTTTTATTGTTTGCTAGCTTTCCTTCATGGTTATATGTTATGTATATGTTTCTTGTCTTTAATCTTTATCCAAAATCAAGTTAAAAATGTACTTGACCAGCAACATTTTGTAAAGAACATAATGCATAGCTAATATTTCTCCATGAGTGTGGATTAAATAGTCGAAACATTATTAATTCCAAACAAGTTTACTTTGCAGAAAATAGTGTGACCTACATCTAGTAGCAAGTAATATAATCTTGTTTAATTAATTATACATAATTATTCTTGCCTTGATATCTCAAGCAGAATCAGTCTTTTTGTTGTGTTCAATGTTTAGTTTTGGTTGATTTATTCAATTTATTATTCATTGGAATTACAAAGTGCTCAATAACTTCACACTAAATCATTAGTTTAGAAATATAGTAAAGTGAATTATATTACTATGATGCATATAGACTGTTAACAGATCAACACATTCCAGACAACTGGCACATTAGCTCATTCAAAACTATGGGCACATCATTACATTCAATATTGGAATTTATTTGGAATACAAATATAATTCATTTTGGAATGATGTATGTTTGAAATTGTCATCGAAATTATAGGACTATTTCAGATTTAATTAATTTAATTAAGAACTATAGTTCTTTTTCAATCTTCACTTTGTATTCAGGGGTACCAGATGAATTATTTTTGGAGCAGAGAGGGAAAACATGCAGTGGTCAGCTATTAAATTTTATGGCTTTAGGCTGAAAATATGTACAAAACTATTTGGTTTTTGCTCATTTCTGTGACTTAGTTTCTGACCATAAAGTTGTAAAAACATGTGTGTGTGTGTGTGTGTGTGTGTGTGTGTATATATATATATATATATATATATATATATATATATATATATATATATATAGTTTAATACAAACAATACTATCATACAGGTTAGAGAAATTAAATTTGTACTGTACTGAGTTTAGAACCCAGGTACACAGTAAATGGCACCCATCGCCATATATATATATATATATATATATATATATATATATATATATATATATATATATATATATATATATATATATATGCACATTATAAAGAGATTAATTTATGATGAAAATGATTTATCAGAACTGTAGCTCTGAGATCAGTAAACTTTCATCACTAAAATAGTAAACAAGAAGCACTGCAGACATTCATGACATTAGCATAATGTTTTCTAACATGGACAAAATGTATGACACATATACATGAATGAAAAACATCATTAGCCACTGATGAAATACCAACAAAGGAACAGATGGGCATATGATGTTTAAAAAACTTTTGTTTTTTCTTGAATGATAAAATAAAACATTATACTGTTGGCATTGATTCGTGTCATGCCCAGTTTTCCAATCTCTTTTGCTAAAATAAACAAACAACACTTTATCTGTTCTGATTTAATATGAAACTACAATCACCTTTATTCAAAATTACTAATTTAAAGATTTTTCCCATCAATAATTCCAAAAAACTGTTATCAATATTCTAATATGAGAGATCAACACAAACATAATGACAAAAGAGTGTGGTTTACAGTATGTATTATGGATGGCATCTTTTGATTTAATGCTAATATTCACATGTTGAACATCTTTAAATAAGTTCCAACAATTTCTATTTTTCCCCTAAAATTTTGAAAATTGGGGGAATTTTACCATTTATATCAAAGATTCTTACTATCATGAAATCAGTACAAAGTGCATTTCATCAGTAAAACTCCTAAAATTCTATCAGTTTCACAATTTAATTCTTACAGTGATTCAGGGTGGTTGCAAATTTGGTAGACCATATATTGTTCTATTCTATCATAATACATTCTTTACTCGCTTGTAAGTAAAGTTAAACTACAAACAACACAGATCCTGATCTGCCATAGCATAAGGTGCCTGCAGATCAAGGGGTCTATTTTTGTTCTACTGATTAGCCCTAACAAACTGCACAGACCCAGATCTGCTGATGCATTAAGCAGTGGCAAGTCTGGGTCTGTGCAGTTTGCAATTGGACTTATATGATATGATAAGTAATTACAGTAGGCCATGTGAATAGTTATATACTTTTACAAAGCCTGTACCTGAAAACAATTTTTTTTACTCATCCATATGCAATTAAGATTAATTAATGAATACAAGCTGCTTTATTTAATTCTTTTAAAGACCTCTTCATGGAACAAGAGCATATATGTGCTGCATTGTTTAAAACTGTTATTTTGATTTTAATATCAAATGTCCCCACCATTGGCTCCACACTTGTATGTGAAGATGAATACAAACATATCAATAAAAAGCAGGAATTATACAAAATATTTACAAAACTTACATAAACCAATTGCAAACCACTTCAAGCATCTAGATCTACCTTCATCAATCATTTTCTTTCTTCAACAAATCATACGTAAAACCTATAAGCTACCAGGTAATTTTTTACATGCACAAAAAGGTTAACACATCCCATATGTACTTGCTTATAAGTCGAGTTTATCTGCAAACTGCAAACACCCAGGTCTCCCACTGTATAATGTGCCAGCAGTGAGTGTGTGCAGTTTCGTTAGGAGTAATAAGTAGAACAAACAAACACCAACCATGATCTTTCTGCATATTATGAAATGATCATGGTCCAAGATGTGCAGTTGAATTTTACTTCTAAGCGAGTATATACTGCACAACTCTAGGAGCAAGATAGTAGAGATTTGTCTTTGCTGAAATTTGATTTTCAGAAAACAGAACAAAATTACAGACAGGTCCATTACTGTATTAAGCTCACAAAATTGTCAAGTCCAAGTGCAAAGATCCAGATCTGTGTTGGCATAATGCATCGCCAGATCTGGGTCTCTGCTGTTTGTTAGGAATAATCAGTAAAAACAAATAACATTGATCCTGATTTGCCAGTGTTCTTGCATAGCAGATAATGGTCCATGTTGTTTGCAGTTGGACTCAATTTGAAAGCAAGTATACATGGTAATGATAACTCAATGCTTAACTTTTAGGCACTTAAAGAGAATAGTGTGGCTGAAGTAAGGTCTTGTCCCAAATAAAAACACAATCAGAATTGTATCATAGGAGATCTTTGCCCAAGAACTTTCTCTGCTCATTTTTTTGTTGTTGCAATGATGGAGATTTGGTTTCGTTAAAATAGGTTAAAAGTTACCATATATGCCAGCCTATAAGACCAGAAAATCTTAGCTTCATCTTATACTCCAAATCGACTTAAAAAACAATTACAAAAAAAAGTAAAAAATTTTCATTTTTGGGAAAAAATTGTGTATGAAAAAATATAGGATCCCACACCGAGTATTTTAAACAATTACAAGATCGTCAGTATAAAAATTAACATAGATCTGATGTAATTACATTAAAGCAGCATGCACCAGTAATGTACATTGTTTCTAATATATATTGTTTAAATTTGATTACATATATGTGCATTAGAATTTACAAGTTAGAAAATGAATAACCATGATTCAGTTATACTCCGCGTCAACTTAGAGGCTAGCAAATAGAGTACACTGACTCCAGCAAATGTAATAAATATTAATAAATGTACCTCTCTAAGCACATTAGTGTTACTTTTGAGGGAAAAGCTTATAGCCAGTGTTGTGAGGCAACTTTATACTGATTACCATATTTTAGCGCATATAAGACGCACCCAATTATAAGATGCACCCATATATAAGACATGGAGTTTCACGATTTGTATAAAAATATTTTTTTTTACATAAGATGCACCCATATATAGGACACGGGTTTTGACAATTTGCGTAAACAAAATTTACATAAGATGCACTCTGCATAGCCATCTGCTGCACTGAGCAATTTATATCCAGTGGTTTCCTTTCCATTATCATAAATACAAATTTGTCAAATGTTTCATCACCCATCGGATGTAAACAAGGCTTCATTACCATTTTTAGTTTAGATCAAAGAATTGTCTGAATCAGGACTGCAACGATTATTGTTTATTCTTATCTACTGCCAAGCCAATAGCGGATGGGATAAGTACCTGGTATCTAGATTCTAGAACAATAAATGCAAGATGTTAAGGCGGCTTCATTGATCTGCTAGGCCAAGTCTTCAGCAAGTGTGATTAGTACTGTACATAGATCAATAAATGGCCGATGTATGTGGTTAGCATATATAAATGTGAGAATAGTCTCTTGTTACCGGTATATATAAAGTAGACATCAATCTGCTTAGCATTTTAAAAAAATTTTAAAACTGTCAAGATGCTGAAGCAAAAATCATATATGGCTGACTTTAATTTAGACTTCCTCAAGTTTTGTCAAGGGGCAAGGCAACAGATCTGCTGGAAATGAATTTGGCTGCAAGAAAAATTTATGCGATTGTTACATGGTGTCGTTTCAATGATAGCGATCAAATTGAAGGTTAGAATTATTGCTATAGAAATGAAGATCACAGACTTTGTCGGCAGTGTCAACTGGGTTTTCAAGTTAATGAAACGGAACAATCTTGCAATCGGGTCACATATGACTGTTGGACAGAAGCTTCCGGACGATTGGAAGAATAAATTGGATGTTTTCTATACCTTTGTTCAGAAGGAAATAAGTGAATTGAAGTTGGCACATGATGACATCATCAATATGGATGAGATTCCAATGTCATTTGATGTTTCCCCAAATCGGCTAGCTGTACCAGTTCTTAGGACGATGATGCAGCTGCATCAGATACCACCGACGCCAATGAGGATCAATTACCATCAGTTATGGAGTTATTCCATGATGACTATAATGAATTTGATTAAAGTTTCAGAGGATATGAAGCCAAAACTAATGACAATGAAAATGAAGATGAAAAGAACAATATGGTACATTGATTTTTGATTAACATAAACACTGTTTAGTAACAGTTTATTAAATTATGTTTAATAAAAATTTTAATATATGGTATAACTGATTTTCATATTTAAGTTGAATATTGAACAAATTCTTGTCATATTTTCAAACTATTTAGTCTTGTCTTGTTTTTGAATGCACACACCAAAGATACGAACAATTTAAGTATCTTTGAACCTAACCGGATGTACAGGTTATATAGCCGCCGTAGTTTTTGCTGTAATAATTAATAACAATAAAAACTATTTAAACATACTATATTATATAAATTTAAAACATTTACTCCAACTAAACTTAGATCTGCAATAATTACTGTATACAAAACATTGAAACAAAAAACTTTTAAATTTGAAGTTGCCTGCATTGGATTGGTACAAGTGGTAATTACTGAACACTTGTTTTTGCAACTAGAAATGAAAATTGTAAAACGAGAATATCGACCGCAATAATTGTCGTTCAATATCACACACTGTACTATTCGTTTGTGTTAAAAATACTTACCATATTTTCATGCATATAAGACACACCAGTATATAAAATGCGGGGTTTGACGATTTGTGTAAAAAATATTTTACATAAGATGCACCCTGGGTGCAAGGTACATAAAACTTTGTATTAGATGAGTCTTATATACGTGAAAATATGGTAGTAACCGGTCACCAAAGGTTAAGCAAATACACGAAATACCATTACTGATGTACATTAGGTAATATAAGTGGCTACAAGATGCTCATGCATCCCACACAAATTGTTCAATAATGATAGTAACTGTGGTGATCTCTGATGCTTGTTGGCATCCTGTCACTGAATTCCATCTGACCAATAAATCTATGTTGAAATGTGTTTTTTAAAAAAAGCAACATGAACTGATTTGATTTGCAAGATAATTTACCACTGGTCATGATCAGGTGGCATATTTTTTATCAGACCCTGAATCCTGCCAAGGATAATTTCATTAGTTCCACAACAGTCCTCTGGACCATAGGGTGGCTTTATAATTAAGGCATCTGAAACTGTAAGCAACTCTCCATTACTCCCTGACACTGTCACAGGTATCCTATTTTTACACAACCACAATTTCAGCAGCTTCTGTTTTTTTTTCAACTCTTCTTGTGACAAATTGTTAAAGGTATCATACCTAAACAGGCGATCTAGGCGCTCTTTGTTTGTCTCAGTGCTGTCGTTTAGAATGGTGACAGTTCGCACAGCATGCCCAAACACAAGCTCCAACTTATATTTTTCTCCACTGAATCTGACAAGGACAAAAGTCTCAGAGACTGGATCCACAGTATACACCCAACCAATGTGATCCCTTTCATCATCAGTTGTGATGCTCACCTGAAATACAATCGGACATCTATGAATCCTTCCAATCATGGTGCATGGATGTAGTAAACTTTTCATTTTTGTTCTTTGCAGGTACAAAATATGTACCTTGCAAACATCATACTTTATTCTAACTTGAGGAAGAAAAAAATTAATGTTTTGTGTAGTGAAAACTCAGAAACTGTGTGAAAAGAAAAATAAATAGTATTTTTTCATTATAACAAACCTATATATAGAATGAATTTCTGAAGACATCATTCTTTTCTGGAATTAGTCTAAAGTATTAAAACATGTCTCTCATAACCAGGGGCAAGATTTATAGGTTAAATTGCATTGATTCACCTCAAAATAATTATATACAGCAATAAAGATATACATTAATCATGAGTTTTACTAAAATATGCATGATTAGTTGTGTAATGATTGTAACTGCTATGATGTCACAAATTCCATGACTTTATACATGTATAAAGATAAAGATGTTATAATGAACAGATGGCCATGTAATTTTTGGACTGCTGTGTGGGTTTCAAAAACTGCATCATCCATAAAGCAACAAAAAGGGACCTTTACAATGACAACTGAATGAACTCATCAAGAAAACAAAAGTTAACTTATTACAATTTTGTCTCATATATCCATAACAGTATGTATCAGCTACATAATAATCCTACAGACAACATGATGCTAGCATGAAAGCATTTATTAATCATAATGGAGATCTACCGAACAATGGCAACTAGTGACATCTACTTAGGCAGGTCATCGATCATCAGCATTCTGGAGATGTATGGAAACCTACAGCCAGACTCATGGATTTTTGTTTTATGGGAATATTTTTTAATTCAAAAGAATCTAGTCATCTCTCAGACGTGGTTCTTACCATGGATTAAATAACAGTAGTGATCATATCTGGTTTTGTTCATAGCAGTGTTGAAAAGCATCCAGTGAAACTAAGCCATAACACAATGGTTATGTAATATACCATGTAATACCCAGACATGACAGCAACTGAAGAATATTGTATGTGTATCTGATTAACTATTCAAGATCGAAGCAAGGAGGCATATAATGCATATTAAACAAGGCATACATAAAATGCTATTTACATACATATTTTAATTTAGTTTATCTTCTGGGAACAGAACCATGCATTTGTGTGTGTGTGTGTGTGTGTGTGTGTGTGTGTGTGTGTGTGTGTGTGTGTGTGTGTGTATATATATATATATGTGTGTATATATATATATATATATATATATATATATATATATATATATATATATATATATATATATATATATATATATATATCAGAGATCTCTGAAACGCTTAATTATGCATATTTTGGACACAAACTTTTGATTTGGGATGCATAAAATTGGCAACATAGGAGTCCTCATTATGCACATTTTTGCTGCAAGGAGGAAACTTTAGCGGGAAAATAAATATGTTCTAATCATTATGAAAACTGAAGCAATGCTTTTATTTTAGTTTTAGTTTGTTGCTGACTTCTTTGATTAAAAGTTGCCGGCTTGCTTTGATGAAGTGCATGTGTTATTGAAGGTGCTACTAAAGGCTCCCTTTGAGGGACAAAACAAACACATATTTGCAGCAACATCAAATGAATTGTAGAACACTGACACAATTTTTTAAAAATTTCTTTAGTATATATCAGTGCTTCAAAGGTAATCAGTTTTTATTGAAGTTACAGCAAAACTATTTTTTCTGAGTTTTTCTATTGTTTTTTTAAAAATTGCTGTCGCGTGGTCAACTGTAGTCATTTTATGCTTCCACCCTCAGAGGTGGTCAATGATAGCTAAAAGTCCGATGCTACATCCCCATTTGTTTGTACCCCCTACCATTTCAATAATTGAAACTTTTAATTTGATAAAAAGTGCAAAGAATTTAGTCAATTCATTCATTGATTTATATTTTCTAACCTAATTGTGAGAAAAATTGCCATAACACAGTCATCGCCTGCGCGTTTCATGCTTAACAGAAGTTTTTAATGTAATAGACTGACATGCGCAACTAAAGATGTAAATACATATGTCGTCTGCTTCCAATATTTACAGTGTCGAATCAAGCAAAGGAAAAGAATGACAAAAAATTGCCTGTTACGTGGATTTAACAAGCGGTTTCATTAATATGTTCATGTGTGCAAAGGAATATAATTCAAAAGTCAATGTTATGGTAATTTACAGAATTATCCAAAAATGTCCAGAAGATATATTTTTGTCGCCAATATGTAAAACATAATTGCAATTTGCGACATTGGCGAAGCCCAGCGCAATCACTGTTATTGATTTCATTTCTGGTTGTTGACGTATAAATATTGCCTGCTAACTCGAAATCATGAGACTTGACAAGATGCTGTTTGCAAATTTAGACAAGTGTTTTGTAGCTAAAAGGAAAATGATGAAGATTTCAGTGAGATTCAGAACTGCAAAAGATGCTATAACTGATAGTTCGGATGCGACCGTAGCCAAGTGTAAGAAATTATGTGATTTCTGGCTTAGTTCGAACTGCAACTTTTGCTGGTGGGACTGCAATTTTTGCTGGTGGGACTCCTATTTTTACCAAATTAGAAGTCCTAGACTCCTAGTTTTAAAATCCTTGCGAGATCCTAAAAAATACAAATCATATGGCGAATAACAGTCCTTTCAAGCGCACTGGATCCAGCAAGGGATCACATGTGTCAGGGATTGATAGAGATACTTGCAATAAACTGACGTCGAACAGTGCAAAACTAGTATCTAATTAGCCTGAGCGCTTTCTACTCTTCTTTTATATATATATACACACATGTACATGCACATTAGTTAAGAGTATGTGCATGTAGCAACCAATCTCATTTTATCTACACCAGTAGTAATCCTGTTGTAAATACAGAAAATGCAGAAAGAAACAAAATTTCTAGAATTTTTTTACTTTGTAAAATCAGAATCCAAATATTTATTTTCATACTAAATTGAAACTCTGTTTTCTGAAACATTCATACATGCTTGTCATGTCCAAAAGGGCTGGTTTTAGACAGAGAAAAAAATGCATAGATTAAACAAGGTGGTGTTTATAAAATGAAACATTTATTTACAATTAGAAAGTGCTTTAACTAAAATTTGCCCATGATTACTGACCATGGAATTACACAAGCTTTAGCATAACTGCCTCAACCAAGTTTGTGCCAAAAAACAATCTAGTTCAACAAAAAAGTAATCTCAAAAGCAAAGACAAGGACAATAAACAACAAGTCATTCTCAAAAAGACAGAAAAAAATGAGCCCAATATTCACTGAAATGGACTGACAATTACCATTTTCTACTAATGCAAAGCAAAAATAGTGAATAGTAACAAATTTCCTCAATCCCTACAGCTTGAATGGTTCTGTTCCACTAAGCGTTCAACAACTGTACATACAACTTAAACAATACTGTGACAACTAACCTGTGTATATCTGGATGATTTAAAGCCAATGTGGGATGGGTCTTGGGAAGGGGGCTATCTTTACAAGTTTGTGACAATGACCAAAACTTCAGTGGGTATTTGGGTTATGGCATTGTCTGGTACACTGGTACGCATGACCGCTGATTGAGCAGGCATTAATGGTCTAATGTTTTCCATTAAACAGTGAGATAAATTCATTCTGCAATGTTTGCTACTTGGTTGTGTATGCCAGGTGATTGAGCAAACATCTCTTAGCCATTGCGTACCCTGGAATGAGCAATAATTGTATATAGGATGTATTTAAGAAACACAATGAAGACATGATGACTTATAATGACAATCAAGCCATTTTAGAAAAAAAACAACAATTATCAGATTATTATAGAGCCTACATCTTTAAAACATAGCAAGGAATTTCTCCAAGAATATAATGCACCTTACCAAATTATTCAATAAGGACTTGTTTATTTGTAAAATTTGGTTAACCACACAACAATGTTGTTCTGTCAGAATCTTGTTATAAAAAAGCATGTTGTTGCGGGTTCTCTGTGGCTGCTAGTCACATTTTCAGCAGATTGTTTCTCACAACTTTTATATAATGAAAGTGATTAATGTATTACAATACTGCTCATAACAAATGTTACTAAAATCCTGTTTTACTATTCACTGCCGTACTAACTGAAAAAGTATTTACAGAAAATGGATGGTTTAAGGAGTTCCTGATATAAACACAAAACTTAAATGGAAGAAGAGACACTTTCTGCCCCTACCACATTCATGGTGGGAATATTAAATGCTTTAAAAAAAGGATTACCTAAACTATCTACTACAATGTAGCATAAGTTCTTTTTGTACCTGTTTGTATACATACTGCATCCATTCTTCTGGATCTTTCTTGAATATCACATGGAGATCTTCGCTCTCTTCATCAGTCATTCTGTGGCAATTTTTTTATTCCAAATGAACTATTCCTAATAGATTAAAATTATTCACAAGGAAACAGTTTTATGAATGCAAACACATAAGTCTTATGGAATCTTCATATACTGATGCTGCAGACAAAATGTAAGGTAGTATAAAAAATGATTACAGAAAACAGTAAAGGAGATTAAATATCAAATACAGACAAATTCTTGTATTTCTGCAGAAGTTCAGTCTTATTGGCCAGTTGTTGCTTCAAAATGTCTATCTGTTTAAGCTGATCATCTTTACTGTATTGAGTACCAGGCAGTTTCTCTACAGCTTCACGGGCTTTCAGCAACTGGTTTCGGAAGTCTGTCATTTTCTGATTAACATCAAGTGAATCTTTCTCAATACTGAAAAGAGATAATGCTTTAGTTCCTTAATAAGGATTATCATGTAAAATATTTTCAAGTCCAATTGCAAACAACACAGACCATAATCTGCCACTGCATAATGTGCCACAAGATCATGGTTTATGTTGCTTGACCTACTGATTAATCTTATCAAACTGCACATAACCGAATGTGCAGGTAGATTATGGGATGGCAAATTTGAGTCTAAGTCATTTGCTGTTATGCTAGACTCTTAAGAATTCAAATTTACTATACATGTCTATGTATTGTTTAAATATAAAAAACAAACAATTCCTATGAGTTCAACCACATAAAAATGATAAAGTTTTTCATGTATTAAACTTATACACACAAATTGTAGGCATGCATAAGGCTATAATAACACTTCAACACAATGCTGGCTATCATCACCATAGATCCAATACAAACTAAACATATCACATAAATAGTGAAGATTACAAAGCTCTGAGCAGCTCTAACAATATCTCATGGTTGACACAATTTTAGCAAATAAAACAAGATCAGTAAACAGCTCATCTTATGACTGAATATGAAAAAAATACAAGAAATAATATCAGCATAAAATTTCTTATTAAGGTCACTGTTTGTAAATTATAAGTTATTCTCAAAGCATTAACAAGTAGATTGGAAGTCATCGTCCAATAGGGGGCCCCAAGTGTCCGAGTGGTCTAAAGCGCTCTCCGTTGTGGATCACTGCCATCTCACCTCTGTCTGCATGGGTTCAAGTCTAAGATTCCATGAATGTGGATATGTGAGAAAGCTTGCCAGTAGCTTCTTGTGGGTCGGTGGTTCTTTCTGTGGATTTCCCGGTTTCTTCCTCCACCATTAATACTGAATGCCATGTATAGCTTATTGTGTGCTGAAAAATGGCGTTATGCCCCAAAACAACAACAACATAATCCGATCAATGAGGTAGTTGACATGACATAGACAACTTCATTATTTAAGCCAACTACTGGGTATCTATGGTATGGGAAGCAGTCAATCTGGCTTCCTGCAACAAGTTTCATTATTCAAAATTTATATATTTTGAATTCTTTTAACTGAAAAGTGATTTTATTATGACTATATATGCAGGGGTAAATCTGACCATGCTTTGGCTTTTTCCAACCTCTGATATGCGTAATTCCAACCACCATATATGGACTGTACATATAACAGTTTCATCTATAAAATACAAAGATTTTGTTTATCTTGACAGATTTAAAAGCTTTAAATTGTTTTTATTTTTCAGAGAGTTTCCAATATTGTTATATAAATAATTGTGGGGCCTCGAGTGGCCAAGTGGTCTAAAGCGCTGTCCATTACGAATCACTGCCATCTCAACTCTGTCTGCGTGGGTTCGAGTCTAGGATTCGGCTAATGTGGATATGTGAGAAAGCTTGCCAGTAGCTTCTCGTGGATTGGTGGTTGATTCCGGTGATTTCCCGGTTTCTTTCTCCACCATTAATACTGGCCGCCATGAATAGCCTATCGTGTGCTGAAAAATGGCGTTAAGCCCAACTACAACAATATAAATAATTGTAGATGTTGTCATAGAGATAATGGTGGTGAGAATTGACTTTTTATTTTTAGTTAGTTTTATATCTTTAATTTTTTATTTATTTGTTTTTAATTACAGATTTATTCCAGCTTTTTTTTCTTCAAAGTTCAATAAACTAATCATAATTCTTCATTTTCTTTAAGTCTGTGTTTTTGAATGGAATTGCCCTCTTATGATAAAAAACCTGAAGAAAATCTGACCGTTATACTGAACTTTGCATACTATTGTTATTTGTCATATAACTGGTGCAACTTTTACTTCTTTAGCGACACAAAGCATTATTTTAAAGCTATGATAATATAATTATTATTAAAAGTTAAACAAATCATGGATGATTTATATCTGACCATGGTCCTGAATAAATCTTTATATGAATGTCACTTCTGAACTCATGAGGAAGAAAGAATATTTAGACAATTACATCAATTTGTCATGTGATATTCTTGTTTCCTATAAATATCTTTACTAGTTTGCATACACATGGGCATAAATAAAAACATAGAACACAGCAAGTAATTTACATATCTTTGTTGTAAACAGCAGGACATACATCCATGGCTGGAATTTCCCTATTAGTCAGAATATGGCCATGTTACCATAGTTATATAGCTAACAGAATGTGGAGTGGAGGGGAAGGACACTTGTAACATCCTTAATTTCCCAAAATGTTATAATTTTAGGCCTAATATTTGCCAAGTTTTTAATAATTAAAACATGAAATGAGACCAAAATCATTTACAAATAAGTATGTAGGTTTTCATAACCTACTTATTGTATGCTGGCCTATAATGATTCCAGATGTTTCCTCAGAAAGTTTAACAGCAACAGAATTGTTACTGTCATAGAGTTAAACAGAAAACTGCCTCCAAACATTAATCACATCCCAGTTTCTGACCCTGACCCAGGCAAAACATTTAATTTGTTCCCTGTTAGTATTAATAAAATAGACCAATATTAAAAATGGTGGACAATGCATGTTTGAACATTTCATGTACCAAGATGAATGCATATTTAGATTCAGCATATATATATATATATATATATATATATATATATATATATATATATATATATATATATATATATATATATATATTCTAAAACTGAAAAATTCACCATCTGTTGCTATATAAATTTATTGTGCTATCGGAAAATAAGTGCTCAAAGTCAGATAGTAGTATCGTAAAATTATAAATGCCCAAAATCGGTGCACAGACTTAATATATACTAACAATACTGCAAAATATTACAAATATATATATATATATATATATATATATATATATATATATATATATATATATATATATATATATATATAATGAATGTTTTGTCTACACTATGCTGATAGTTTCTATAAATTAAATATTTTGATTTATGGAAGTTACTTCTATTTTCAGTTTTTCTTAATGGCCATAAAATGTCCTAGTGTAAATTTTCTATTTAAATTTAAAAAAACAAAAAAAAACTAAGTGTTGAGAGAAGGAATAAGACGCCAATTTGGCGGCCAAGACACACAGACAGCAAAATAAGTAAAGTATAGAGACCCAAATGGAGCATATATTAAATCATTCTACCTCTAATACTTATTTCAATCCGTTAAAGAATCTAAACAAAGGATGATCATGAGATCAAATCAGTACCTTTTAATGATGTCATGAACAAGAGGAAGAAAATTCAGTTCATTTTCAGCTGCTTCAGCCATTTTATTGATTTAAATTCGGATTGTATTTGATTTTATGCTCTAATTTTGCTTCATTCGGACTGCAGCGGCATTGCCTATGAAAAAAACACAGAGACGCCAATATTCTTAAGTTCCGGTTCCCATGTATCAGGTGTGTACGTAAAATCTCACAGGACAGTTTCTTGGCAACTTTTCATCCGACAAATAAAAAACTAGCTAATGATTTTTGTTGAAAGGATGCTTGTAAGATTCTGACTAAGGTATTAAGGTTAATTTCTTATGTTACGCATTTGATCTCCAATGCTAGTCTAACTGTGACAGGCAGTCACCAACAAGGCAACCCATTTACAAGCCTAACTCAAAGTAAATGAAAACCACATTACAGATTTAGCTTATGTGTGAATTTATAAATGCTAAGAGTTGTGATAATTAAGCTTATGCCAGGTGTCAAAATACGAAACTATCCAGTGAGACCTAAGGTTCCCTGCTTCGATTCTCGTATGTTGAACGCCGACACCATGTTGTTATGCGTTCAAAACAAATGGCATGGAGAGATCTTGTTAATCTAACCGCAACACTTTTATTCCATTTAGTATTTTGTTTGTTAGTGATACAATGTGAATGTTGCTAATACTTTCGATCTGAACTATAGCAGTCGTTATTTTGTTTTCACGCTTAACCACATTTTACATCGAAATTGATATGATGTAACGTACAACCGCCTAATTTTTGGTCCAAGATTAAAACGAAACTATCACCCCTCATTTACGAGGAGGTGATAGTAACGATAGTTTTGCAAAAATTGTTATAATAAAATCCTTGATTAATTCTACATCGATATTGATATCTCATTGTACATGACACCTTAGATTTTACCAAATATTAGGATATAAATAGCAACCCATGAGGAGATGAAATTGACGTTATTTGGTCCAATATCCCTACTGCATCGTGTAATAAATAAAATATTCCATTTGTAATAAATTCCTTTATACCGTTTACATCAGAATTAATTTCAGGCCAAATTACTATTCCTTTTATGAAGATAGGCGGTCTATGGAAGGGGCGTGGATTGGCTTGTATAGGTGAAGCGTTAATGATTAAATAAAACTTAGTTTACATGCCAAAATTTGTGTTCGAATCTCCATAGTACTGGGTTAAATAAATTAGATATCTGTTTTGAATAAAGAAGAACTTTAATATTACTGTGTGTTTAATTAATTTAATTTAATCACTTTCAGATTTATGTGATGTCGACGCAAGTAATGTGCCTTGCGTAAAAACAAAATATCAATATGAATGTAAAATTGTTCAGGGAATGGTATAGCAAGAAATTCATAAACTTACTCTACCCAAACTTTATTTTGGGGACTCCTCACCCCAAAAAGGTTGTTTTATGATAATTTAAGCTTCCAACCCCCAGTTGTGAAGGTTGATTGGGCGGTTGCTATTCACTTTGTACGGTCTTCTGAAATGGTCCTTTGTAGGTAACGTTTCTCGTTCAGTATTCTCTGTTTGGCAGTATCGCGTTTATCAGACCAATCTAGAGTTTTGTGCATGGTGGAACTGAGGGTTTGAATTGCAGCTGAGAACTCAAAGTCTCTGAAGGATGCCCAGTTTTTGTCAACATGCTCTGAGTTTGCATCAGTTCTCAGCTGGCTGCACAGTTCTTCGAAAAATGCAATTGTAACCTTCTGTTTTATTTTGAAGACATTGGGCTTTTCTAATACGTTTTGGCCATGGAGTCACCTGACAAGGCCAAAAGGGATATTAGTCCTGGAGACAAGAAACATGTGGTTTATCCACCACTCTACACATAATCTTCGTCACTCAAAAAGCCTGTCTGTCCAGTGCCGGATTACCAAATATGCAGAGTAGGTACCGTCTTGTAGGCCCCACGCCTTTTATGGGCTACGCGACAACGAAGCAAAATAATACTGAATTGATTTGATCTTGACATAAAGATGATAATTTGCGAGGAGGTCCCCAATATTTCGACTGCATAGGGACCTCCACAGGGTTTAATCGGCCGCTGGCTCTGTCTCTTCTCCTGACGATGTCGTAGTGAATGAGATGTCAGTGCTCGGTATGCCAGTGCATTCAAGATGTCCTGTTGCACTTTGGCAGGCGGAAGGTTGTGTTGATGGTTAGAAGGTCGTAAGGTCGTATTCAATGCAATTCCTGAGTCAGAGGAGTACTTTGTTCTGTATTTGTCAACGCAATAATTTGCCAGTAACACCTGACCATGTCTGGCGATATATACCAACTCTAGCGTTTAAGTCACCAAGGATGATATGCTTGTTTGCCTTCACTATTCGGTACTTCTGTGATAAGAGAGTCCAAATCTTCATAAAATTTGTGCTTGATCACATCTCGGTTGATCATGATGGGAGCACTATTGATAGCGCATATCTTTTTCCATACAGTGGAACTCTCATTTGTATTAGTCTATGATTCACGACCTTTTATAAAATTTATGAGCTTGCTGTTTAGCTCTGATATGATGGGCAAACAGCACCAGTTGCACGTATTTTTCTGCATTTCAGCCGTTCCATAAGACGGTGTTGCCTAGCTGCTTCTTCTGTAACTTGTCCCTCCTCAATTAGGCGAGTTTCACTCTCGACGACTATCTAGATTTTCATTCTAGCAAGTTCTCTACCAATTAGAATTATTCTTATTTCATGTCTATCTTCGGATGGACTGTCTAATAGTGTTTACATATTCCGGATTTAAGTGGTGAGTTGCATCACCCTTTGTCTTTCTGTTAGATTTTTGTTGTTTTTTTTACTAGATTGAGCTGTATTCTGCTAGATTCTTTTTACAAGATTGAGCTGTATTTCAGCGAGGAAAGGTTGCGCAGAGACTCCCTGACTCTCTCTTCCAAACCCGTTAGATTATAGTGGCGTGATAATGCCGACACGTCTAGGGACGATCCCGGATGCAGTGGATCCACAGAGCTTTTGCCTTCTGCCTTCACGGGTGAGGGTGGGGTAGGGATAAGCATACTTGTTCTACAAATAGACTAACAAGTACATCTCTGTTTCTTTCCTGACATGTGGCGGAGTCCAACGTTGCTCAGCTACCCGCTGGTAATTAACATATTATTTGGACTGATTTTTGTATGCGTATAGTAAACAAAAATTTATCTTCTTTTGACCCATGGCATTAGATCCTTCCGAACAATCACTTTTGCAGTATTAATCCCTGTCAGAGTAGAACACCTGTGTAACCATCGGTTATTGATCTATTGTTGTTGTTGTGGTTATAGGGTTTAACCCTATTTTTCAGCACAAGATAGGCTATACATAGCGGCCAGTATTAATGGTGGAGTAAGAACCCTGGAAAACTCCGCGGAGAACCACGGACCCAAGGAGCTACTGGCAGGCTTTCTCACTTACCCACGTTAGCCGAGTCTGGACTCTAGCTCACACAGACAGAGGTGATATGGCAGTGATCCATAACGGTCAGCACTTTAGACCACTCGGGTCACCCGGTTATTGATCTAAAATTAAATTTGTGACACATGAGTGGCAGGAAGCATTAACCCAATGTAAGAGTGAAGAGACCATCTTGCATGGACTGTATCTGGTCAAAGAATAGATAAGTCCTACATACATACATACATACATACATACATACATACATACATACATACATACATACATACATACATACATACATACATACATACATACATACATACATACCGCTCCGGTCGCGAAAGTGGTTAGAGCGTCCACCTCGGATGTGGGAGATCGCGGGTTTGTACCTCGTCCTAGTCACGCCAAAAATTTACAAAAATGGTACTAACAGATGCCTTGCAAGGAGAACAACCTTTAAGAAGTTAGTTTTAGTACTAGTTGACCTGGTGTCAAGATAATGGGACTATGTGCTATGTGGGATACGATTCTACATGTCAGCGTCATGATACCCGAGTGTTAGACATCACTATAAACTACCACAATGCATACATTGTAGCGATATGACTGAAAAATTGTTAAAGCAACGTTAAAAATCATACATACATACATACATACATACATACATACATACATACATACATACATACATACATACATGCATGCATGCATGCATGCATGCATGCATGCATGCATGCATGCATGCCTGCCTGCCTGCATGCATGCCTACCTACCTACCTACCTACCTACCTACCTACCTACCTACCTACCTACAGAAATGAAGCAACTTTCAACTCGCAAAAAGGATTGTGAACAAGCAAAAAAAAAAAAATACAGGATTGCATTACAAGCCTCGTTGGTTTGTTTGTTGGTTGGTTGGTTGAATTTTTACGGCGCACCAGCACAATGAGGCTATTTAACGCCATACAAAAGGTTATATCTTTCATTATTTCCAAGTGGTTACAGGTTTCGTATCGACCAGCGATACGAAACCAAATAGTTACAGGTAAAATGATAAAAATGGTTATGGTGATAAATAAAGTTTTCATATCAACGGGGATTGCAAATAATGTATGACAACGAAACCAGATGAATGGTAATTAAAATCTAGCAACCGTACATATATAGCACCTAAAAATGTTCAAGGTGATAACATAAAAGCTATAACTTATAATAAATGTTTACTTCCTTAACGAAGTCTATAATAAAAGAAATGCTAACTGTATCAAAGAGGTCTCTCCTGTCTTGCACATTGTAATAATGATTACGCGTAGGTTGGAGGTCCTTTAAAAAATGTTTACATCTCATTTGTAATAATGATTACGCGTAGGTTGGAGGTCCTTTTAAAAATGTTTACATCTCATAAATATATATATATATATATATATATATATATATATATATATATATATATATATATGTGTGTGTGTGTGTGTGTGTGTGTGTGTGTATTTGTATATATCTATATATATATATATCTCTATATCTATATGTATATATATATATATATATATCTATATATATATATGTGTGTGTGTGTTTATATTTTTATATTTATATATATATATATATATATATATATATATATATATATATATATATATATATATATATATATGCCAAGGTAGTCAATATATGGTATAACATCATACTGAAGTGGTCATATCATGGTATAATCTATGTATGTATGTATGTATGTATGTATGTATGTATGTATGTATGTATGTATGTATATATATATATATATATATATATATATATATATATATATATATATATATATATATATATATATATATATATATATATATCGTCAATTTTATATATCTATGATAATTTTGATTTCATATTTCAGAATGTATATTTATTATTAAAAAAATACCGACATTAAAATGTATATGCAGTGCCCAGATACATGAATACGGTATATTCTTGGTAAATGTTCTAAGTTTAATAAAAAATTAAATCAAATATATCATTATCAATATGGTATTATATTTTTATATTTTATAACTAAATAGGTTATGGTACATATCATGATATAATCTATGTCGTACATAAACATCATACTGAAGTAGTCATATCATGGTAAAATCTATGTCGTACATTAACATCATGCCGAGGTAGTCATATCACAGTATAATCTATGTTGTACATAAACATCATGCTGAGGTAGTCATATCACAGTATAATCTATGTCGTACATAAACATCATGCCGAGATAGTCATATCACAGTATAATCTACGTCGTACATAAACATCATGCTGAGGTAGTCATATCATTTGATCATGGTATAATTTATGTCGTATATAAACATCATGCCAAGGTAGTCATATTATGGTATAATCTATGTCGTACATAAACATCATGCCGAGGTAGTCATATCATAGTATAATCTATGTTGTACATAAATTTCATGCCGAGATAGTCATATCACAGTATAGTCTATGTCGTACATAAACATCATGCCGAGGTAGTCATATCATAGTATAATCTATGTCGTACATAAACATCATGCTGAGGTAGTCTTGTACTTGCTCTGGAAAATAACTATTTTTCTGCATTGATTCAGTATGTTTCTCATCGTTCGATGTGTTTATTCTTCATTTTAATTGAGTGTTTAATTCATCATTTATTACACATTCGGATATGAGCTCGTAGTCGCGGATTTGCATATGATCTCGTAGTCACGGATGTTGATTTGCTCACTACATTGTGAGCTAGTGTTGTTAAAACTCTCTGTTTTGACCTTAAATAAATTTTGACTGAGAACCAATCTGGTTTCTGTCTAAAGCTCGCGGCAGTTCTGAATACATCTTAAAAATTCATATTCTCATATTTTAAATTAGGGAATTCGGTTTCAAATTTCATTTATAATTCATAGCTACTATAATTCTAATTAAAGTAAATTCGCATGTGACCCAATCCACATTTAAACGAAATTGTTTTTTTAAGGCAGCTGTCAGCACATTTTGGGGTTACGATATTCCTAACACACATATGTTCCAGTCCAGGTTTTCCGTTTTTTTCTTTTCTTTTCTTTTGTTCTTCGCTCCTCCAGAATTATTGCGTCTTAATAGCATTTATTCAGTGATTTTTTTTTACCAGGTTATAGACCATGACGTCTACCATAAGCCGACTTCATTTTATGAGCTCATGCAGATCACATTTAAGGAAACATAAATATGAAAGTGAAAAGGCAGTTTGCAACATTTCACTGTAAGGTCTCAGATAGATATTTTGGTGAAATGCAAAATGTATCCTCGCACACACATTCTCCCGCTGAAATTCATACATAACATCAACAAACATAAGATCAACAAAAATATATTCATCAAAATATAATAACATATTGATAATGATGCATTTGATTAAAAAATTTATTAAACTTAGAACATTTACCCAGCATTATATTTGAAGGTCTTATTTCAATTAGACATTATGTAATAATTAAAAGACAAAAAAGGCTATTGAATACACAGGTATAGACTGCTACGTCTACCATAAGCCGACTTCATTTGATGAGCTCTTGCAGATCACATTTAAGGAAACATAAATATGAAAGTGAAAAGGCAGTTTGCAACATTTCACTGTAAGGTCTGAGGTAGATATTTTGGTAAAATGTAAAATGTGTCCTCGCACACACATTCTCCCTCTGAAATTCATACATAACATCAACAAACATAACATCAACAAAAATATATCCATCTCTGAATAATACCTAAGCTGAACACATACGCATGTTTAAAATAATATAAAAAAATTGGAAAAATAAGTTGACAGTAGAAAATCCAGAATTTATTTCAAAATATGAAACATGGTCAATAACTTGGTAAAAAAAAAATCACTGAAATGGAATGTGCATGCAATATGGGGAAATAAACTTGATAAGGAAGCTTGCTAGTTTGGATGAATTCTGTTGAAAACTATAGATGTTCCAAAACCCCGTTCGGTAAGCTCATAGCCAGAAGTTGCTTTCGGAAACCCTGGTTAAAGAATGCATGCAGACAAGTCAGCTACATATTATTAATTCTGTCTGAAAGACAAGTCCTAGAGCGAAATAATTTTGAAAATCGGACATTGGTTGATCAAGATATGATAATTTGAAATCCATCAAAATAGCAAAGTGGAGGCAGCCATTTTGAAAATACTTACTTAATTTTAGAGAACTATTTTTTTTTTGTTTGAACATGCTCGACAATTTTTCATTACATCTTATATTGAAATGACAGCTTATTTAAAAATAAAGTTTTTAAATAAGAAGCCTTTTAGTGTAGAATCATGAAAATGTATGTCCGCCATTTCTCTAACCTACTTTAAAATTTCTTTAAATTCCGTTAAAAGTTACATGCTAGCAATATTCAAAATGGCACTGAAGTTTTCAAGCAATAGTTGAACTGAGTTGTGTTTACGGCACACCAACACAATTAAGGTTATATAGCGCCAAACAAGAAAGACGATTAACATCTCATTTACGTCGAGAAAAAAATATGAGATATGACATCAGAACATATAAATCTACTGGGGAGAAAAATTCCAAGTATTCATATTATTATTGTTGCCTGTTTCGATCCTATTAGGGTAATACAGTGCTCCCGATTCTAAACCACAACCAGGGAAGTCTCAGAACCAAACAGGAAAAAAAAGAAGAAACATGGGCAATAGATTAGTAAAAAAAATCACTGGCATTAGTCTATGTGGGGGCAATAGATGCAAATTTACAGCTGATAATGAAACTTCCCAGTTTTCTTGAAATCGATCAAAACTGTAGGAAATATCTGGAAAAATGTTAACAATGTGCATATGTTACCAACATATATGAGTTGTACACTAAGTTGGAAGACATTCCCTAGTTGGTGGAATTGTGGAGACACGGAAAGCGTTAGCGTACTGATAGACGGAATAAGCCATGGCATAGTGCATCCCTTCGAAAGTATAAAATAACGAGGTGGGGATGGGGAGCAAATGACCATGCGGCACTCATTTTGCCGACAAACAAATACGAAATGAAATATTTTTCTATACAAATATCGATTTTAATGTAATAGAAGTACATACTTCAGGAAAAATAAAAATCTAGCAAAGTTTTGATACTATTAAACATCTAGGAACAGAAATTAATTGTTCAATCTTTTAATTTTTTCTTTAAAAATATCGATATATCAATAACTTGGAAACAAAGCATATTTATATAAATTTTAAAAATGAATTAAACTATCATCGTAAAATCAAATTAATATACGCGCTCAGAAAAGTCCTAAAAGCAATAAAATTGGAGAGATTGTAAAATTAGATTTTATCCGAGCAATTAATGCTTACAGTTCTTCAGTAAAGGAGGTAACTAGCGATACAAGTTTCATGAATGTTTGTCGGTCTAGGATCAGTATTCCCACAATATTTTTTAGATGTTTTTTTTTATCCCTGACAATTGGAAAATGGATATAGATTTAAAACAGTGATTAATGCAATAATAGTAAATGACTATGATTCAGATGCTGCTGAAATAACTGCATAATATTTATAATAACAATACGTCGTATCTGCCCTGTTCTATCCGAAAATAAATACACTGACAAAACTTTTCTGACTTTACGTTCTCCTGAATATTTTTCGCACAGTTATTATGCCAAAACATTAATTTATTTTTTTTATAAAATTCAACAATATTAATTTTGTTTAAAACTTAAACATTGCTCTTATATTTGAGGTTTAATATTGTCAAATAGTTTGTTCCCGTGATTCTTTGACGTTATTTTGAATTACATTATCAATCCTCGATGGTTTTACTTCTGTTTTAAATATTTCTCAATTATGCAAAGTATATTTGATGCTAAAATGAAGAAAAGATTATATTTTCGTAATTCATGCATGGATATAAAATGGCTTCATAATGTTATACTTTTTCATTCAGAGTTAATTCAGAAGAATCGCGACTACTCAACTGTTCCCGCAATCAAAGAATTTTATTTCGAGGTATAACGGAAAAGACCGAGCGCTGTTCGATTGCATATCTTTTTGCCGTGGTCTTTCGGCATTTTGCTTGACTCTTTTCCCAACATTTTTTGGGGATTCTAAAGTATTTTTGTTACTAACATGCACGTTCTTGGTACAAATTTCAAGAGTGCAGTCATATTTACGTAAATTACGTAGATAAGTACGTGAATGTGAACACTGACTATGTTGTAATATCAAGACGTTTTACTTCCTATGACTTATTATTACAAGTCATAACATTAAATTCCAAGATCTCACGGTGCAAAACTAAATCGAGCTGAAATTTGAAGGGAAATACTCGTACATCGCTCCATGACCAAAGTACAGCGATACACCCAATTTCGGCTAACCATTCCCCGCTACAAAAGAACAAAAACGTGTAGACAATATGTGAAACAACACTTGAAAAAGAAACTTATTAGTGTAAGCTTCTAAAACGATGGGAAAAATTAAAGGTAATGAATTTTGTCAAAAAACATGTCTGCATTATGCAAATTACACTTAATACTAAAGCTTTCAGTCAAGATTGTTTGAAATCAGCAGCAACTAGTGCTGCGCGGTATTATCAGTGTATCGGTGTATTGCACTATGGATTGCAAATAACATTTATGGTGATATATTTTTAAATAACCGGTAGGGCGCGTTTATGTTTTCATTGGTGTAGTCAAATTTTTACTTTTAAACAGATTAAATAACGTTGTTTTACTTGAAAAAAAAAACAATTAATTTTATTCAATTAAACAAGACACGGGCAGTCACATGTTCGTTCCTTTCCAAAGATATTTTCAAGAAGGTATTTTTGTTATTTGTCTGCATAAATCATTGCTATTTTGCAGATTAGTAAATGAACTGATAAAATGTTTGTTCATGCTCATAAAGTATCAAAACCATAATAGAAACTAAATGTTATCATACATATCGTAATACAGTGTCTTTTATCGCAATATATCATGATGCGATATTTGAAGGCGATATTTAGCACTTGTTGCATCTAAACGAAGAATTATACTGGAAACCATTCAAAGAGATGAAAAGAATGCAATAGCTCGGTCTAAAATAATGTTGTTTTAGAGAAGAATATTTTCGAATGTTGTACCTATATAACCCTATCTAAAACGTGACATCTGGGGCATGGCTAAGAACAACCCCATTGTTGCCATTTCAGAAGCTTATAACTGGGGAACTGCTGTTGATGTGATTGGAAAGAATGTGGAAAGTGTTAACAACTTCCACAACACATACACATTAATGAATGTAAATACAATGCTGGTCTTTATATTTTTCCTTTGCTTCTGAAGTATTTTTAAAATACTTTTTAGTTATAACAGATTATATTTGTATTCAAATTACAACCATTATCATTCATAGGTCCGATTACATCTTCAATCAAGTGTGCAATTAGCTACTTTTAAAATGGCCTCATATTAGCCATATTCCAATTAAAATATGGGGGATCTGGGCATTGTGCGGCTTCAGTTTTTAAATGAATAATATTAAGCGATATAAATTACAATGTTGACTAAAACATGCATGAAACGTTTGATAAATCTACGATACATTTCATATGACGTTAACCATGAGCATAATTTGTATATTCAAACTAAGGCACTTTTGAGTTTATATTAACAACAGATATAAATCATAACCAATAGTTTGGCATGTTGCATTGCAGTCACAAATCAGTTTAAAACATGACCCATTAATTGCATTCGAGTCTATCTATGGTACCCTTAGGTTATGTTTTTCAGTGTTAATTGCTGCAATTAAAATGGGTAACAGTGTAATTAAGAGTTATTATACAAGAATTACTTGGTTAATTTTATATTAGTTCACATTTAAACAAAATATTGAAGAAAGAAAGTTGAAAAAAGATATTGTCTAAATTAGGGTGACTACAGAATTTCCAGTTCGTAGTTGTAAAGGACCGAACTTTTAGGGCGATCTTTTTTTTTGTATTGTTAATTGTGCTAGAACACATTTAGTTGAACACATGTACTATTAACGAGATTTATGGGGAAATGGTCGCATTTTACACGCCATAATGTACGGATTGGTTCAGGCAAAATCAGGAGTTATTTATTTATAACTAAGTACTTTGTTTAAACTTACCTGAACGGAGTTCAAGTTATAGTTTCGTATGAAAACTGACAGTCCGACTAATGGACCAATTGATAGTTATTTGATGATAGAGATAATGCAGTATTTTGACGCTCGGAAAAGCGAGAGGTTTTGTAATTCTGATTAGTTATGCTGTAAAGGGGCCGTGGTTTCACACGGAAAGCTTCAGTAGAGAATTTTTAAATTAAGTGTACATTTTTCGATGAGAGAGGAAGGAATAAGACCGGGGGATTCCGTGAATTTTAATGAGTAAAGTTTTCGTGAAACCAGTTGTTATCCAAGAGGGAGACATTGTCTGAAGCATTTGACAGGCACACAAACCTTGAAAAACAAGAAAATTGCATAAATCTCATCTACGTCGTTTATGCTATGATTTAATTATTTACAATAGCATGTATTTGCAGAAATTCATTTGTTGAGTCGTATTTGCAGAAATTCATTTGTTGAGTCGTTGATTAATTTTCTTGACATGGTTTACTTCTGTTGAGTTTGTTTATCTGAGTTCGCTCAATGATATTATTCTTTATATAGCCATTGACGGCTGGCTAAGTTATAGTCTCGATTATTGTATGGAATTATGTAACCCCAATTTATGCTTATTCAATAAAAGGAATTATGTATCTAATATAACTGTGTTGAATTTATCTATCTGAACTCAATGATATTTTATTTATATACATAGACAAATTGGTGAAATGTTGATGTTATGGAAGTCATTGAAATTATCCGAACGAATTTATTGTGTATAATGGTAACCCTAAAGTAGGGCAAAGAATTTCATTCATTCGCGTGTAATGAGACCAAGTGAGGGATTAATGCTTCATGTAGCGTAAATGACCATTCGCAGACCATTAGTCTGGGAACTAGGACGTAAGTTCTGATAGATAGCCTTATAGGCTGTTTAATCCGATAGAATTATATCTGTCCTCGAAGGGAAAGACTAAAGAATTATTCCCGAATAGTGTGACGGAAGATTTTGGTTGCTTGTTTATATTTTTACAAGGTGAGATAGTTTGGAAGAATCACGTTCATAACCCAAAGAGACTGGAAAGGAAACAAGAGGCAGTGTAGAACGAAAGGGGCAGACACCTAGATTTTTTGGAAAGAAAGGAAACGTGGAGCGAAAGACTTACTGATGCGAAGGAATCAAATGTGTAGTCTAAGTGGACTGTGGGGCAAAATCGGTCACTAGGTTATGAATTTATACAAGGCAGAGTTATTCTATCTTACACTCATACTCGTAAATGATGACTGATTCTACCGTAAACAGAATCAGCTAATTTTATACTTTTATTTGCATTTTTGAAATTCCTTAATTAGTTTAAAACGAAAAAAAAGCGTGTCTTTCGAACTGTAACGTTTATATTATTCGCTTGTTGAATTTTATTGTTGTGAAAATTTATTAAATTTTGTCTTTATTTGTAACAGGGTTCGACTTATTCAGTTCTATATATTAGCTCAGATTGCATATTTATTCCATTCATAGTTTCATACTTTGTGTTGACTTTATTCTATACCGGGCAAATTACCTTGTTGGCAATCACCACTAGATAGAAGCCAAAACCAGTAAACCCGCCACAAATAAGTCGAGAAGAGGTTTACCACGGTAACCTTGTTTTCCATCTTTTATTACTGCAGACGCTGTTGTAAGTGTTACGGTGACTATAAGAACACTTCGCTACAGCAGACAATACGTTGTAAATATTTGGAAGCGAAATGGTATTCTGAACGTTTTCCCAGTTACAATGGACTGAATACCTTGCTTACCATTCTTTTATAAACTGTCAGCTCGTTATCGTAATGTTTGAAATATTTCACTCGTCATACCTTGCTATTACTATTTGTTTCAACTTAAATCAGTCAACCACGTGTGTTTATGTCAATTCCAGTAGTAGTAGGAGGGGGCGACCCTACAAATTTTTACGACAAAATCGGTTTAAGCCTCAGAATGCCAAATGGAGCCTTCCTACGAAATCTCATATTTTAACCAAAAAAAAAAATAAAGACCCCATTTTACAAATGGAGCCTTAGCGATTTTGTCGTAAATACATTGTCATAACCACCCTCAAAATTGCTGCCATCTACATCGCAAATATGATGTCATCTCGCCCTCCCCCTGCTGCTGATTAATACAAATTATTTGTTAGTTTTTCACAAACAGACTAATCGATAATACTTCACCACGTAAATCAACTAAATTATTTGACTGATCGGTGAGTGTAAAATTAATTCTAGTTAGCAAATCATTTTGACATTGCATATAGACTGGATTAGTCGGATTTTCAACAATTAAAAATCCTGGAGGAGCTATTGGTGCAAATGAATAAAGAATGTAACCTTGTCGGGCTTGATTTGATTGTTCCATATTAATTTGATAACTTCCTTCGATTACATCACACGTTAAATTAAGTGCGATCACCGATGAAATATCCACATTGTTCGGTGCGATATGTCTACCGTCGCCGTCGGGAGAATTATTATGAGTGAGGATAATAGGATTTGGCTGGCTATCTTTCCATGATTGATAAATTTTATTAAATCCTTCGTCGATGGCAGTTCTGAGTTTTTTCTTTAACTCGGGAACGTTATATCCTGGTAATTTATAATTTGGATTTTCATTTATATTTTTTTTATAATCTTGAGCTGAACTAGTTTTTGAAATCGGGTTATTTTCATCAGTGAAGAGATTAGTAATCCTCGAATTAAATATTTCCATGTCATCGATGATTTTATTACCCGCAGCGACTACACTAGTAAACTCAGCTTGTGTAAGAAGGCCAGATCTTAACGAGGGTAATAACAACAAAAAATCATTATTCATTCTATCAAGGATGTGATCTTTAATATCTACAAATGTTGGACTTGTATCATGCATTTCCAAAATTTCGTCCTCTCGTATAATATAATCATGAAAAAGTGGAATTATCCATGCATCCTCACCATATTGATCCTTATATCGATATCTTTTTGTGAAGTTTATATCCTCGAATATTTTATAAGTTTTTGATGGATTTTCAGGTCCTATTTCATCAGTGACGTAATCAGATTTTATAGGCTCGGGCGTGGAATTACCAGCATTTCTAGGTGGATCTTCGGGCCATCCTAATACTGTTCTTATTGAACTGTTATAAATATCTACAACATACCCAGGGGAGCCTATTTCAATTGTAGATGATAATATTGGTTCATGAACTGTTATCGCAATTTTTGATTCCCTTCTAGTAATGGATTTTATTCTACGTTGTAATTCATTATTAATTTGCTCAATTTGATAGGAACCAGTTGGTATTGAAACAACGTTCCAATCTGGAGTGTCATCTTTTTTTATTTCTATATGCAAATACCAGAGAATTATTAGGTCTCTGACCACCAAATGGAACCGATCTAATATTAGGCCAACTATGATACACTCGTAATTTTGCCAACGCGATTTCCTTTACTGAAACAGGTGAAGGAAAATTCACACTGAATTTAGGGTTTGTTGACGATATTGATATCATGCTTGTTTTCCGCGGAGTGGTATTTTCTGCTATCCGCTGAAGTAGTTGAATCTCTTGCGACATTATTATTATTATTTACAATGTCTAATTTTGCAATAGATGAAAAAACGCTAGCGTTTTTAATCGTAGTATCATAAATACGTATCATCGCGGAGAATTCGTCTTCGGTAATTATCGTATCATCAATCGATGATGACATCAACGAGGATAATTGTGAGTAACCGTTAGATACTGCTTGATGTTTTACTATATAGTCGTTAAGTTTTTCTTGAGAACACGATGATATTTTTTTAGTAATAGCATTTGCAATTCCAGCAAATGTTGTCACCGCGGAAATAGCAATTGGGACAGCAATCGGAGCTACCATTGTTACTGAAGATAGTATAATACCAGCACCGGCCATTATACCAGATACCGAGTATACTGTAACATCAATCGCGGTAATTCTCCTGCGATACTTTTTAATTTTTATTTCATACTCATCAATGAGTGTTTTGAGTTTCATTAAAAACTCTTTGACGGTATCATAGCGATATTGCGATGACGGAATCATATTATTTTAAAATCTCAAGTGGTTTCTAATTGTTAAAAATTCTAATTTAGATCAGCTACAAACTCCATGTACCATACAAATGATGTCTTATTTAAATTAGGATCAGTGCTTGTTATTGTAAACCGTTTGTATTCACCCACGTCAATAGTCGTTGAAATCACGTTGTTGTATCCATATGAAGTCAATGATGATATATTAAACTGGTTCAGTGACACTATTGTTAATCGATAAATACCCTTGTTTGACACAGTGAGGGTTATTGTATTCTTTTTAGGTTCCCAATCTAATGATCCAGAGAGAACTGTGTATACCATATTTATGATATTCCTCTCATGAGGAATCTTTATTTTTTCAAGTAGCGGAAGATTGTCTGTTTTAAACTTTGTAATATCCTCGATAGATTTTTTAATATTACTAATGTTATCTCTAATAATATTAAATCCAGCATCATTAATATTTTTAATATTGGATTTAATTTCATCAAAATTGGATTTAATTTCAGCGAGAGATGGAGTGGTTACCGCTGGTGTTCCAAAAAATTTATTGATAATATTTCTACGAAGGGAAGTATACGTTGTTATATGTTTTTCAAGTTCTTCATCTAAATTTTTTAATGCATCTGTGATTGTAGAAACAAGTACACCTGGTTTGAGTTTTCCATCTTTTGAATATAACACTATTGTATCTTCAACGACGTCGCGTCTTCGTATTAAGACATCATCCAATGAAACATTACTAGATTTCAATTTGCCCTGTCGATCTTGAAATACAACTATTTCCCCAGGATCTACACTTGACAAATTTAATGTCTCGGCGATTTCATCTTCGATTATTTTTTTACATTTTCGACAGCTAATTTACTATCGGTTTCTGTTTTTTTTTACTCTGATAAAGGTCGTCCCCAAATATCAATCATTATACGAAAACGCTAACGTTTTTCTAAATCATAACGCTATCGTTTTTGCCATTGCCCACTAGTATATTCATTAACAACAATTTGTGGTGGTTTCCTTGGAAATCTAGATATCTCTGCAAGGACGTTTAATACTTCACGACCGCATATCGGTGGATCATTTAACTGTTGTGTTGGTAGCGTGGAATAAAAAATTGGAGATGATTTTGTTATTGTGGATACATATCGCATGAATTCTTTTGGTGGAGCTAAACCATATGAATCAAAATATACAATTCCACGTGGATCAATTGCATATGCGACCCAATGAGTTCCTTTTCCGCTGCTGTTATCAAGATTGATAATACCCGTTTCATTTTTCATTGGTTTTGACGGTAATTGATCTCTAATGAAAACTCCTCTAAAGTTTTTTTATTGATAACGATTTTACAGCATCAATTAAATCAAAATTGGTCATTGGTGAAAATCCTAGGGATTTTTCCACTAATAAGCCGTTCCTGGTATTCTTAGGCCCGTGCCCTTGTACCAATTGTATGGGGTTCCTGGTAGTCTTAGACCCTTTCCTTTTTTATAACCTTTCCCAGTAGCTTTTTCAGGGCCATTCCTGCAGCAGTACCAACGGCTCCTAACGCTGCCGCCTTCGCAACCGCTGGGGCAGCCGCTGCAATCAATGCTGGAATAGCAGCTAACAGTGAGAATATACCACCTGATTTTATCATATTGGCGATTGTTGCTTTCGAAAAATCAATTTGAACTCCTCGTTTGTTCTTTAGCGCATCATTGAAATGTTTTATTTGACGATCTGTCAATGATAATTTATGTGCACCACCGGACATTTGAGTGGGTTTCAGGGTTATTGTGGTTCCACATTCTTTAGCTGACTTTGATTTCAATTTCTTGACCTGACCATCAGTCAACTGGACATTAACAATACTATATGTCATTCTATTCTAAAACGTAATTTACACTTTTAATTGATCTTATTGTGAAAATCCTAACTACATGTTTGGAAAATCAAATGATTTTTGAAAACATTACATGTTTTCTACTGGTGCATCAATAAGTCTCATTCGTCCGCCAATTCCTTCTAACAACATTGATTTATCACTGAGAATGATAGCAACTGCTCTATAATCAGCTATAGCACCACGTTGTACCCGAGCTTGGAAGTATATATCAACAACAGATTGTCTCATCATGTCAAGATGTTCCAATGAAAAGTAATAAATCGGATAGTGTTTTTCAAAATCAATTTGCGATATTTGCAAACCAGTATCAACATTTTGATCACGACCCATATACGACAATATTCTATGATATACACGTGCTACGTTGTTGTTTCCATAATTAAGCTGTACAATCTCTGCTGGCTCTTGTTGTCCGTTTATTCTCAACGAAACTTCACTTACTCCTAATTTATCAAATATCGTATGACTAGATAATTGACGACCCACTCGATTTGCATCCTGTAACGCTATAAAGATATGACGTGGAGCTGAAACACCTTGTTTTGATGCTAAGTGCCATGTAAATGTGTTATCTACATTATCCTGCTTTGTATCAGTCGTTGTTGTTAGCCAACTTAGCAATGATTTTCCACCTGTGTCCATAAACGATAGTAATTGTTGCTCTATTGTAACTGCTGGTGTCAAGACGGGCATCCATAAAGTCAATTTATTTAAAATGACTTTCTATATCAGAAACGTTTTGAGTTTCTGGAGCTGGTTCGGAAACGTTTTGAATTTCTGGAGATTGTCGACCTCGACCTCGACCTCGACCTCGTCCTCGACCTCGACCTTTTTGTTGTTCTTTTCGTTGTTGTTGTTGTTCTTTTAGTTGTTGTTGTTGTAAATCATACATATCAATTCCCAATTTAAAAGATTTGTACTCCAATGTATTCTTTTTTAAATTTCCGGGGATTTCTTTATTAATTTTATATATCCAATCCACCCATTCATCTCGTTTTATTATGTTTTTTTAAATACTCGTCTTTTAAAAATTCCCCCCTTTTTCATAATAACGTTTGACAGCGAAGTCACCAAATTTTATATAGTCTTCAGGTTTCAGCAATTGAAACTGTTTGATTTCTTCTATAGCTTCATCAGTGAATTTCTCGTTAAAAGGAACACTTTTTTTAACGGGGTCATCATCAATATTAATATTACCCATTTGTTGTATTTCTCGCTGAGTTTGTAACTCACCTGAAAGCTGTTTTATTCCCTCCTGAGTTTTTTCATTCTCTGTAGCAATCTTTCCCAATACGTCAATAATAGGTACTGCTCCTTCTTTAGGAATGTCGCCGTATATAGCACGTTCTGTTGCAAGTTTTACATCTTTAGTGGCTTTAGTTACAGGAGCAAAAAGCTGTTCACTCCCAATAGAAAAGTCAGTCTGCGCTTGCTATCTAAGTTGTAATTTATCTCGCACGTCATCTCGAATCGGTATAAACTTTTTCAGTAATGCTAACCTCTCGCGGGCTAGTCTGGTAGTTAATGCTTCTGATGTCATTATTGGAAATGCTAACATTTTTTCAATTGTGGGTTTCAATGCTTGCATTTCCAGACTCATCAATCAAACGTCTTATAGATTTCACTTTCAAAGCAATCTCTGACCGAACTTGGTACTGTTCCCCGAGTTTCTTTCTAATTGCTTCAACTATACTAAATAGCCGAATGAATAAATTAATATCATTGTTATACAAAGAAACATTAACCGCTTTTTGGATTCTTTTTATCAGTGAATACATTTTAGGTAGGACATATCTTCCATGTTTCAATTGTATATTAATTTGTTCAAATTCATTCAAAAGTCTGTCTTCATTTAAAACTTCAGAAAGTACGATTCCTTGATCTCTTAAATTTGATATTTCTGTGATGATAGATGTAATATCTTGAAATTCCATTTATTGAATATTATTAATAATGTATTTTCTTATCTTTAAAATATTTTTATATACAAAAAAAACCCAAAAACATATACAATGCCTGTCTCTTCCTCATTCGAGTTCCGAGGCAAGGGAGGGTACATACATTAAAGACTTATACAATACCCTAACCCCCCAATCGAGTTCAAGGGCGGGTTATATGGGTATTAGACGTGAAATCCAAGTGATTTCTTTACAAACATTGAACATATAACATGAAGCCTCATTTGGAAACCTCTTTCGCGCCAAACGACGTCAAAGAGGCCCAGAGGGGGGACAGCACATTCTTGGAACTCATTTAGTGCCTTCGCATTAAATAAGCCCAAACATAGATCTCCCAATTGGAAGCTCTAACGTAACAAATGCTATATTAGGTCTTCCGGAAGATATGTTGTGGGGGGGACAGTACATTACATATAGGATGATTATATATACAATGAGATTATATACGATGATTATATATACAATGAGATTATATAGGATGATATATATACAATGCGATTATATAGGATGATATATATACAATGCGATTATATAGGATGATATATATACAATGCGATTATATAGGATGATATATATAAAATGCGATTATATAGGATGATTATATATACAATGCGATTATATAGGATGATATATATATATACAATGCGATTATATAGGATGATATATATACAATGCGATTATATAGGATGATATATATATACAATGAGATTATATATATACTAGGGACAGCACATTACATATAGGATAGTTATATATACAATGAGATGATAGGATGGTATGATAGGGACAGTACAGGACGATACAAACATGAAACGACGGGGCGGACCTACACCCAATCTACCAATCAAAAGCAACCCAAGAAATTAACCATGGTTGCAGTTGAAAAAATTCAACCACACCATGTCAATGGCGTGGGAGTTTTGATTGGCAAATTTGGGCTTCGCTTAAAGCCCCAAACTTTTACGGCTCATATTATATATAAGGTGATAATAAGACCAGTATCGATAAGCGAGTGTGTATTTATTTTCCTAGCATTTCATAGTGAAAATTGTGTAGTAATTTCAATGGAAACTAAATATTTAAATAAAACATTAAAACAAGAAATACAACTGTTAAATAATAGCAATTTTTTTTATTAATTTCTATAATATTACGATTAAATAATCGTAATAATAATGGATTTACATGACGAGATAACTCTGTCATGGGATCCCTGTCAATTCAGGACCTGCTATTTCTTGAATCGAGAATGATATTTTTCTGTGTCATTGATAATTTTATTACATGTAGCTACCACACTAAAAAACTAAATTACATGTAATGCGCTTTACTATTTTGACTTCACATACAATCTATTTTATTTGTAATTACAAAGTAATTTCATTTTCATACAAAATCTAAACAGCGCTGTTAACGTACGTAATTGGGATTTTTAAAAAATCTATTAATAGAACCTTGACCCAGTGTCTTGTGTTACACACGCGCGTTTCGGTACAATAACCATATTTACTATTTGTTTATGTGGCTGTTCCGGCTGTTCCAGCTACTGTCATTTACTTTTTTAATACATGTGTGCGTGGATATTGCGAATAAGTATTGAAAAAAAAATATATGTACATAATGATATTAACGTGAAACGTTTTTAGCGTTTTGCCCTATGGAAAATCGACTACTTTACCCCATGGTAATTGGTCTGAATTGTAAAATCATGCAAAAATGACTAAAATAGCATAACTCACTATTGAGAGTTATCTTGTAAATAGGAAAACTTTATTCTATGTCCATTTTTCTTTGAGATAGCTGTTTGATAAATCCCTTCAGCAACTTTTCGTACTGAAGGCATACATATTCCAAAATATTTTCCCGCAGCATTCATTGAATGAAAAACTCTTTCTTCATTCGTCGTTGTATCAAATGATTTAACTCCCTTGCGTCGTTTTGAGTATTTTCCTGTCTTTCCTCTTTTTGTATTCTCTCTTTGAGAAATGCATTGTAAATTGGAAATCGCGTTGTTTAAAGGATTAGAGTCAATATGATCAATAACATTACCATCTTTAATCAATCCATAAAATGCTTCATATACAATTCTGTGAACGTAATAGTTCTTTCTTCCAGCAGTAAATTGCAAGTATCCTTGATTATTAACAAAACCAATTGGCTTTTTCAGTCTACAGTGTCTAAGATCACCATCAGCAGATATTTCATAATTAACGAGTATTGGATGTGGTCTGAATTCTTGCTCCATTTATATATAATAATACTATTTGTCTAATTCATTATTTGCTTTAATTATAAATCTATTAATGTAGTCTTGAGGGGTTTTTATGATTTTGTCTTTGACAGAGTCATGGTTAGGGTTAATGATAGCGTTTTTTATTCGTTTATCATAATAACGTTTTAATTCTCTAAACCGCTTACCCCCACAATTGATACATAATTGTGATTTTCCTCGCACACCCACCCCACAATTTATGCATGGTGCCGGGCCTGTCGAATTATTTCTGACACTCTGTAAGTGATATCCACAGAATTCACCTCTACACGATTTATTACATGGGGTTACTGATCCAATCATAAGCCATTTGCAATGATTCATTATATATAAACAAAATTTTCTATTTAAATGTTTGCTTTATTTATATGAATGAAGAATTCAAGAGATTATCGGCAATCAAGCCTTATAAAAATATTAAATTCAATCTTGATAGAACCCTCGAAGACGTACCAAAAAAAAATAAATAATAGAAGTCTGATTAGAAAAATACGAGGTTGTGTTCATGAGTTTAAACAGGACGGTGCATCACACACCTGGTCAACATTTAAAATTGATGGTGTTGTTGATGCTAGAATGAATGATGAAACAGCAGCTATGATACTATCACAACTTGGCAATAAAAGGTATTTTCTCAGAGTGAAATTCATTATCAATTTAGAATCGGGCGATTGGGTTATAAGAGACAAGTTTGAGCCAATTCTCAAAGATAAAACAACAGTCATTGTTAGCCGTGATTCCAGACCAGGGCTTTTAACTAGAATTGATAAACCATACTATGAAAAAGCGTATCCAGAAACAGCAATTGTTTATAGGATGTATCCGTTAAATAAGAAACCTGACATTGGAAAACTAGCACCAATGAAACAGTCAACGTCAGTGGAAAAAAAACCACTCAATTGTGTGGCACAACGTCTCATAGAACACTGTACAAATGCACTCCGTGGAAATAAATTAACCGATCTAAGACGTAAAAAATAGATCAATGGGAGCTAACAGTTAAAGAGAACGGAGCAACTATTTCCGATATAGCTAGATTGGAAAAGTCGTTGAGATTTCCGATAACCGTTTCAACGATAACTGGCGAAGTATTATACGAATCGAAATACAATAAAAACGGAGCTCCAATCAAAATTATTGATCATAACAAACACGCATGGACATCCGCGATTACAATATTCCCGCGAGACAGAACAGTAAAGTATATCCCAGGAGAATTTACCAAGGATGGCATTCTCACTGAAGAAAGATTATTCGATGCTATTGCTAGTTTGTGTAAAAACGACCCTGTATCAGTATGGCTACTTCATAGTTTTGAAGATGAAGAATGTCAATTCAATCAATTTGTGAAACCTAACGGTGAATTATATCGTACTGAAAGTCTACATAATAGGATGAAAAATCTAGCAATAAGTCTCAGTGAAAACGCTAGCGTTTTTAATGAAAAATCCGACGATTACGAACAGTTACTTACAAATTGTTTTACAATTCCATCGGTTGCAGCTCATTTTGCAAGAAAGAAAAATAATTGGAAACCAACACGAAAAGAGTTTTTACAGGATGTTCAATCCAGCTGTCTGGAATATTATCATGGCGGTCTATGGAACGTTACGTACAATCGTGAAAGTATGACATCAGTTGATAACGTTGCCTGTTATCCAGGAAGTTTTCTAGGATATGGATTCGCTGGTGAGTATTTTAAACGGTTTGGACATCCCACACATGAAATGACTCGCGTTGCTATTAATGGACCACTGCCTAATTTTGATTTGACCGGTTTTGCTCGCGCAGTATCATTTGAATTCGCTGAAGGACTTCATCCGTGTTTATGTTTGGATTGGTAGACACATGGCTGAAAAGATGTGGTTACCAATAGTGTTATTGCGATATATGATTGATTGTAAAATGTTAGTTTCGTTGATTGTCAGCGAAGCGATTATATCATATCAAAAACAAACCAATGTCTGGTTACCAGAACCAGAATGTCTTGATAGTATAATCGATAAGTCTAGAAAACATATTGATGCTGACGAGGAGTACATCATTGAATGGTCAAAAAAATATTTAATCAACGAAATAGTGAAGCAAAGGATCTCGGCCGAAGAATAATCGGTAAATTTACACAAGGTGGAAAAAAATTCAACTTTAAAAGACAATCCTCACGATTGATTATAGATGATGCCGAACACGACTTCGTTATTAAAGATGCAGTAGAGAAAAATAGATACGCAAATTGTAAAACAGCCTTCTTGTCCAATAAAACAAAGTTAGGTAGAATTGTTACTTACAGTGATGGAGAAAGCTCTGCATATCTACATATAAGGGCTTCTATGCTGGGTTATGCATCTATCAATTTATTTGCAATGATAAATAGATTTCCTAGTATAGCAGTTAGAGTTGCAATTGATTCAATGTATGTCGATAAAAAATATATCAAAGTGGTAACTAAATTTACTAATAGCGAAGAGACTTGGGGAACATGGCAAATTAAACGTGAAATACAACGCGATTATTCTGAATCAGCAGACCTTGAGATTAAAAGCAGTTACCTGAAGAACGATAATTCTATCAGTGAAAACTCCGAAGGATTTTCTATGTCTAAAGCACCACCGATATCAGATCCAATTTGTAGATATAAAACAGTTTATTTAAACGGTTGTGGTGGATCTGGAAAGACAACACGTGCGATAGAATTATATCGAGAGAAAACGTCCATGATTGTACTCACACCAACCCATAGACTAGCGAGAGAGATAAAACAACGCCAAAAATCCAAAGGATTTTCCGTTGAAGCTTGCACGTATCATAGTTTTTTTCGATACAAGGGTGATGCTTGGACTCCTGAGCGAATGGGTGAAAAATTTATTCATGCGGTTATTATTTGGGATGAAGCATGTACTGTTTCAGAAGATGTATTAAAAATGTTTCTTGATTGGTTATTGCAAAATAATACAAAAGTTATATTGTGCGGCGATCATGGTCAACCACCACCATTTGTTGGTAGAAGTCCACATAATTGGTTAAAAGGATTTGTTGATTATTACGAAGAAATTGATACTGACTATAGAGCACTCGATGAGCAATTACGTGAGTTTAAAAAACTAATTAGATTACAACCCGATAGAATTCAATGTGAAGTAGCGCGTGAAATAATTTCTGAAACGCCTATGAATGATTTCTGGGAAACATGGAGACCAAATGATTTTGTAGTAGCAAGTAGAAAGATAGTCAGAGACGCACTTCAGAAAAAGTTGTTTGAGCTACACAAGAAAAAATTCCCAACGTTTCCAGTACCGTTGTGTTATAGACCATTGGATACACGAAAGTAGAATATTGAAGTTGAAATTCCAGGCCAGACGGAGAAGCAGATTCTAGTGTTAAATGATATTGTGCTAGTTGATATCAATGCTGTAGAAGATGCATTATGCGCTGATAAATCACCATGGACGCTTGGTTATGTAACAACAATACACTCGTCACAAGGATTGACCATCACGGATACAATTGTTTGGATAGTTGATAATCGCATTGAATGGTCAAATTTAGTCTATCTCGCAGTGTCCAGAGTACGACGAATAAATCAACTACGAAGGATTGTTTTCGATGATGATTTTAATGCAAACGATGATAACACTGATATTAGCATCATTAATAAAAAAACTCTCTTGTTACAAACAGCAGGACAAAAAAAAAACAACGAGAATTTGATATTGATGCTGAAGTAATAATTGCATTAAAAGAACAACAGAATAAGCACTGCGCCAGTTGCAATTGTATAATGTACTGGCAGTATTCGGATAAAGACCCTCGACAATTCACCGTAGACAGAAAAAATAACAGTCTTGGTCATGTCAGAAACAATGTGATGTTGACCTGTCTTGAGTGTAATAGACGTAACGGAGCTAGTTAAGACCATGTGGCGGTAATTGAGTATCGTCCGGAATGACTTGTAGTTGTTCGCGTTTAAAACCACGCTGAGGTGCAGTTGAATCCAATCTGTAGATTGGAGGTCTACCAGTTGATCGCGTTATGGTTGAAATTTTATGCGTAGTAACACTCCATATATGATCTGTAGCTCTTCTTTTACCACCTTCAAGTTCTCCTGGTTCGTATAAATATCTCACAGTAACATCACCGAAAAGTGGCTGAGTGCTAACCCGCTGTGGTTGTTCGGGTATATATATTTTTTTATTGCAATATTTGGTTTCATATTAATAATTCGAGTAATCTCGTTATTTAACGCTGCAACTACACTCGGTAACCTTTGGACCCATTCACGAGATCGTTTTTCTTGGATGAATTCTTTTGCATATTGATATCCAAATAACCGTTCTGCAAGAGTTCGATTAAATCGTTCTACAATTGCCTGATCACGATGTAACGCAGTATGTCCCCGTCGTATTGTAACATTATGAGTTTTCATTGTTGATAGAACAGCACCTTGAAACTCTTTGCCAGGATCAACTTGTAATAGATTTGGCCATCTTAGAGGACCTCGTCTACAAATCCTTTCAAATGCAGAAGCGACTTCAGAAGCTGACTTTGTTTTTAATGGTTCTGCTTGTTTAAATCGACTCGCAATATCAACTACAGTTAGCGCGTATTTGTAATCATGGTCATGTGGTAAAAACAATAAATCAGCCTGATGAACTTCATTGGGTACGGTAACATCAAAATGAGAATTTGTTTAGGCGGTGGTAGATAAATTTGCCATATAGCTTGTTTGGATAACCAATCTTTCGCAGTGGACTTTTTCACTTTTGCAACGTTAGCGAGTTTACTGATTGCTGCTTTACCCCTCCAGTATGCTTTCGGAGAATAATAAATAGATTCCATACTATAAAAACACTAATGTTTTTAATTACCAGCACCTAACACCAATTTGCCTTTCATAGCTGATTTGACCAACCATGAAGCCAATTTTTCTTTGAAGGATTTATCGGGAATAGCATTTAACGCATGAATTAATTTTACATTTGCGAGATGTCTTTGTTGCAAATTATTGCTTTTATATGCAACATCATGAGCATGACATGCCTTATCAATAGCATTTATCGGATACTCACCAGGCCGGGGCTGATTTTGATCATCAAGTCTGATATCTAATCTCGTTCCGGGACCACAGTAACTATATCCTGGAAGGTGTTTTTCTCCGGGGTATTTTGCCCATGGGGTTCCGGGGAGTTTTCCAAGTTTTGCGGCAATATCACCTCCGAGTTGTTTTTTTTTTTAAATCTAAATTTTTTTGTACCACATGTTACACACTTACCAGTAAGCGCTAGTCTATTGTTTTTAGTTGTAATGGTTGTCTGATCGGTTGTATCAGTACGCTGTTTACATTTAACACAATATAAATCCATAATTTATATATAGAGTTATGAATATAATTGATTTTTCAGCGACTAAAAGAAGAGAACCGGTAAAACACCACGCAGCGCTTCCGAATTCTGTCCGTGCCATTATAATCGGACCATCTGGATCGGGTAAAACACAATTGCTGCTTAATTTGATAATGCGATTTATGAAGTGGGATAAATTATATTTAGTTGCCCCATCCGTAGATGATCAACGGTGCTATGAAGTGCTAAAAGATTATAATGAAAATGCATCAGAAATTAAAGGTGAAAGTGTAATCGACTTTATTACTGATATTAATGATGCACCATCAGTAGAAGATCTCGATGGAGACATAAACAATCTTGTAGTGTACGATGATGTAATGTTAGATAATCAAAAGAACCCTGCTAGAATATTTTCCCGAGGTAGGCATAAAAACACTGATGTGATATATGTCACTCAACGATACACTCAAATTCCAAAAGTGATTCGCGATAACTGCAATATTCTTGCTGTATTCAACGGCGTTGATACACATACGCTACGAAATATTTGGCAGACATGGTGTTCCGATATGGACTTCAATGGATTTAAAAATTACTTTAGTCATGCTCAGTCAGTCCCATATGGATTTATAACAATAAATTTACACGACCCTCGGTCACGATATCGTATTGGACTTGATCAAATATTTGGTTAAATAATTTGTATTAATCAGCAGCAGGGGGAGGGCGAGATGACAACATATTTGCGACGTAGATGGCAGCAATTTTGAGGGTGGTTATGACAATGTATTTACGACAAAATCGCTAAGGCTCCATTTATAAAATGGGGTCTTTATTTTTTTTTTTGGGGTTAAAATATGAGATTTCGTAGGAAGGCTCCATTTGGCATTCTGAGGCTTTAATCGATTTTGTCGCAAAAATTTGTAGGGTTCGCCCCCTCCTACTACTCCATTAAGCCAGCATTCCACAGATTTTTAATCAATATGATGCTAGCGTCTCTAGTTCATAGCGTATCCAAACGAGACAAAGAAACTATTGTGACATTTAATATCTATATGATTCAGGGATTTGCAAATTTTATAAACGTCAGCTTGCTGGGGGAAGCTGATAAGAAAAATGTGGTATATTTGAATGAAATCTAATTATATGCATTGAAACTATATCCTTGTATCTATGTTGCAATCACATGTCTAAAGTATATATTTTAAGCCGTACTCTACGGAGACTGGAACCCAGTTCAATTTCCCTGCACACACGAGCCTATATTCCCTCACGACTAAGAACACATTCCCAAAATATGATGTTACTCAATCGGTGGTAGAGTACGAATTGAAATTATCTACCCTGTATTATATTATTTGTATTAAAATATGAGTTCTGCCAGCTATTTTCATGTGTTCTTCTATAGAATCAAGGGATAGCACTTTCAGTTCTGTCTGGTGTATATTTATAATTCTCTAAACCGAATTCTACACATTTTGATTTCTTTCATAAGAATCCCGAATGACTAGATAGATGAGAATTATTGGGTCGTCATGCGAGTGTCTGCTACGCACGAGTGCATTTGACCACGATTGAAGCTTGTGCCTTTGAGCTTGCCTAAACTGATTGTCTTGAGGCATTTAGCTACCAGCGGTATCTTTATTTACTTGCATTAGCATCTTTAATATTCATCTACTACAAAAACACCGAAGATTATATTTTTACTGAAAAGGCTCATTTAGTTTAGGTCATCGTGGTTGAACAAATTTCAAACCGTAGGTCCGTTTTATAGGGTTTAAGTTACTTAGCACTGTCCAAGTTGTTTAATTACTGTCTTCAAACCTTGTTACCTAAATATTTCATTAATGAAAGTAAGTGTCTTGGCTGCGTTTTCATTGAACTCTGCAGTCTTCCTCTATAATTTTTCTACGCCTTTGCTGTTGTAATAATTTCCTGTCGAATTCATTCCCAAACAATAGACTGAAGAAACGTTTGCTTCATTAAAATGACAGCATTAGTTATTGCTCCGCGTTGCACTTTGTTCTACAGATTGTTATATTGACGCAAACGTCATCTGTCTCTTGCTGCGTTTTTATTTTAACCTCCTGTTATTTATCTTTGAATTTGTTTCTATATAGAGTGTACGTATTTTATCACATCTGTAAAGTTTATATTCTTATTCATTTTATAATGTCTAATAGGTAGCAACACGGTATTGTTTACCTCTAAACCATATAAAATTCTGGACATGAAAGGTCCCAAAATTGTACAGTCCCAATATGCAAGCTGATAAAGACTATGTATAAGCCTAGTTTGTTTTTATCTGAATGACAGTTCTACTGATTATATTAGGACTAATCTGTCCAACAAAACCTGATGTGGCATAGTTTAATCCTAGAGAGAGCTAACCAATATTTGAGATGTAATTTCAACTTAAAAAGTTTAACAACACTAACTTTATCGTGCATCGATTATCAAGCCTGTACGGTGTTTGCAACTCATCATTCAAGCTGCGCCTGCTAAATTTCACTGATGAAATGGAACAATATGTACACTCCTGACTCAGTATAACGCAAAAATTTGGAACCAATATACCTCCAAGAATGATATAGATTTTTCCTCAAACTACATTTATCAATTTCCTTTTTCAACGTTCCAATTCTTTTAAACAATGCAATATTATTGTCACCCATCTAGGTGATAGTTAAAAAAAATAAAAATAAAAATTTTATCAGTTCTAACACAGCTTTGAATGTTTCTGTCGCTATTGCAAAAGTAATTGAAATCTTTTCTTATTGGCATTTTCTTTTTGTCCAATTTAATCATTATCATAACACAGATGCTTTTAACTTTGACAAGTTCTTTATAATCTGATTTAGCTTATTCAGCCTCGGATTGCAAGTTGTAAAATTCAAGGAATGGAATATCTTCTATCCTTTTGACAATAACAGTCAAATTTGTAATATGTACACGGTGGGTTGTTTCCAGAGATTTTATAATTCTTTTTTTAACTTATGTTTTTGTTGTCCGTAGTTTTTTTTTTTCTATTTCAGTCAAATCATTTAAAAGACTGCAGAGATAATGCATTAGCAGTTATCTTGTTCTTCAAATCAGCATTTTGTTTGGTGGTATTATCAGATACCTTGTTTATTCTTAGAAACAAATTCTGAGTAGGAAATTCTGTCATTTTGTTTCAGTTCAGATTGTCAAGTACCATAGCTTTCCAAAGAGTACCGGATTTAGGTATAAGCTAAACAAGCTAAAGCTTAGGGTCCCAAAGTCTGAAATAGTCTGAATGAGCCCCTCAAATTTATTTTATACCAAATATGGCCTCTATAGCTTCCCATAGTTTAGGGTATTGCTTTGTCCAAAGAAGTTCATTATTTTATTTTATCCATTTTGCTTTCTTTGGATTAGTTACATACATACATACATACATACATACATACATACATACATATATGTTACACATATACACATATATACATATACACATATATACATATACATATACACACACATACATACATACACATACATATACACACATACATACACATACACATACATACACACATACACATACACATACATACACACATATACATACATACACACATATACATACATACACACATATACATACATACACACATACACATATGCATATACACAAACATATGCACATACATATATACAAACATATATACATACATATTCATATATATATACATATACACAAATATATATATACACACATACATAAAAACACACCCAGATACACACATACACACAGACATACACACACATGTTTCTTTTTTGTTTCAAATGTTTGAATAGTGTTGTATGTCAGTCATGTAACAAATGTCTAAAATATTTTTTTCTCTTATCATTTATTTGATTTTTTTAGATCTATGATTATGTTAAATTTTCCAATGCAAATTTGTACAATAGCTGTTAATTGTCAGTTGAATATATTTTCTGGAGTCTTAAGCATTATGGTATCAATATGTCTTTGAGCAAACAGATGCTTAACACATCTGACAATTAAAGCTCTGGTGGCCTGAATTGTTAGAGCATCCGCCTGGGAGTTTGTAGGTTGCAGATTCGAACCCCGGCTGAGTCACACTAAAGGCTTATACAAATGGTACTAGCAGCTGCCTTGCTTGGCACTCAGCATTAAGGTGATGCTCTACAGTTTCGTATTTTGCATAGGGTTAGAATTTTTAAAGAAAAAGAATTTCTTCTGGTTTCCTCACTGGTTGTACTGGCTATAAAAAAGTAGTGTATATCTCTAGGTATTTTTCAAAGAACCTTTATTTTATTAAATGATTGATGGGTGTAATATGGGTTATGGAGTATGCAGCTAATGGAGAAAATGAAACTGGCTTTATCCAAATTGATATTTTTTAGAGAAAGCAAACAAATATATAAAGCAACACCACATTTGCCAGGTAGTAGTGATAGTGTGAATACCAGCTTTAAATGAGCATTTTTTATTTGTTCAAAGTTGTTATATAAAACTACAATTTTCATTACCATGCCATTCAGAATAACAAATATTATGAGTCCAACTTTCAACTACTCAGACCCAGATCTGCCATTGCATAATGCATTGGTACATCTGGGTTGGTACAGTTTGTTAGTCATAGTCAGTAGAACAAATGTTGCTGTTGCTGCTGTGGAGCTTAACGCCATTTTTCAGCACATGATAGGCTATACATGGCGGCCAGTATTAATGGTGGAGGAAGAAACCTAGAAATAACCCATAAGAAGCTACAGGCAAGCTTTCTCACATATCCACATTCACTGAATCACAGACAGAGGTGAGATGGCAGTGGTAGAACAAAAAACAGGTACATTATGTTATGCCAGATCAGGATCTTTGTTGTTTGCTGTTGAGTCAAATTATGTCAGTAAATATTGTATCTCCACAAACTGCACAGTCTAAATTCACTTTTAAAACTATATATTCTTTATCATTGACTATTTCAAGGAATGTCTTGATATGAGTGATGTCCCTTGATGCCTTAAAGTCAGTAACTTTAGTAATTCTTCAACATCTGATACCTTTGAATTTATTTCTGTAAAATGAGTGTTATTGTTATCATTCTGTTTTCATTTAAAAATTGTATATACTTGCTTGTAATTAATGTCAAACATCAATCTGAAACAGCATAATGTGCCTGCAGATCAGGGTCTATTTGACTGGTCTAATGATTACTCCTAACAAACTGCACTGACCCAGATATGCCATGTAACAGCAGATCTGGGTCTGTGCAGTTTGCAGTTGGATTTGTCTTATTAGTGAGTATACAGTAGTAATTTCCAGTCTTGTCTTCATGGTTATCAAATGTTTCCAATACCCATTTGTTGGAATATCAGTTGAAAAATAGTGTTTTACTTTTTCTACAAATCCTTAACTTTCATGTGGCAGAACTCTTTTCTCTCAACACTGCATATGTTCATGTTACTTCTCTTAGATTTTTTAAACATCATGATGTCATCTTTTTTGTTTGGACTTTTTAACCCAAGAGTATTTTATTAAGTTAATTGTGGGTTGTATCCATTTGTTTTCACCAAAAAAGATGTAGTTCTTTAAACTTAGATACCAATTTAGACTATTCTGTCATACTTTTGGAGTGTGCATAATTTCAGAGACACCTGGCTTTCAACTCAATACATTTGCAAACAACCACATTGCTGGGAAAATATCAAAAGATAAAAGTACAAACATGTGCATTCAAAATTTGGTTGCAACACAAACTTTAATATCTTCTAAAAACATTTATGTTTTTTAACAGAAGCTTCTTTCTTAGCATTCAGTTCCATCCAGAATGTTTGTCATCTGGTATGAACCGAATCATCAACACTTAAAACAAATGGTACTTTGGAAACAACTTGCTTCATTCCATCTTTCTCACTTAACTGAACATCACAAAGATTCATTATTATTAATCAGTAATTTTGTGTTGCATCTGAGTTTCACCCTCTGTTAAAGACAAACACCACAACACATACAATCCATTCCCACCAATAATCCATTAGTGCAAAGTCAAAGTCATTTTTATCAGACAAGTTGGCATGCACACTTTAAAAAACTAGGCTCCCTATTCCATCTGCATTGATTTAATATAAGCATAAACAAACTTTTCCGTACTTACTCTAGATCCTGCTGAATTCTTTTTTATTTACAGAGAGCACATGTTACATACTTCCTTACAGGCCATTTACAAAAGTCACACAAAGGAAGATGAACAGAAAAAAATTATATCTTTATTAGGATTCAAATGCATCACAGAACTGAAATATTTGATAATGTGACATCCATTTTTGTCTCCATAATATATATGAAAATGTTTAGTTTATGTGAAATATGATCCATTGAAATATGATTCAATGAAGACTGATTTTCTATTTACTGCATAAACAACACATCTGATATATACACAAGAATTTCATAGTAACTTTAGAGAGACTGCATCATAATTTGATGATTTCACATACAAATATAAATATATATATATATCTATCTCTATATCTATCTATCTCTATCTCTATATCTATCTATCTCTATCTCTCTATCTCTATATCTCTCTCTCTATCTCTCTCTATCTCTATCTCTCTATCTCTATATCTATCTCTCTATCTCTATATCTATCTCTCTATCTCTATATCTATCTCTCTATCTCTATATCTATCTCTCTATCTCTATATCTATCTCTCTATCTCTATATCTATCTCTCTATCTCTATATCTATCTCTCTATCTCTATATCTCTCTATCTCTATCTCTCTATCTCTCTATCTCTATCTCTCTATCTCTCTATCTCTATCTCTCTATCTCTATCTCTCTATCTCTATCTCTCTATCTCTATCTCTCTATCTCTATCTCTCTATCTCTATCTCTCTATCTCTATCTCTCTATCTCTCTATCTCTATCTCTCTATCTCTATATATCTATCTCTCTATCTCTATATATCTATCTCTCTATCTCTATCTATCTATCTATCTCTCTATCTCTATCTATCTATCTCTATCTATCTATCTATCTCTATATCTATCTATCTATCTCTATATCTATCTATCTATCTCTATCTATCTATCTATCTCTATCTATCTATCTATCTCTATCTATCTATCTATCTCTATCTATCTATCTATCTATCTATCTCTATCTATCTATCTATCTCTATCTATCTCTATCTATCTATCTATCTCTATCTATCTATCTATCTCTATCTATATATCTATCTCTATCTATATATCTATCTCTATCTATATATCTATCTCTATCTATATATCTATATCTATATATCTATATCTATCATATGTATATTATATTAAAAATGTATGGCCTATGTACCTTTTTTGTACTTAAAATTAATGATTTGCTTTTTTGTGTGATGATATTCTCATAGTCTTAGAAAAGATTAAACTTATTTTTTAAAAATCCACTTTATTAAGCAAACTGCATGGGGGTGTTATTTTTACTGTTTTCGATAGTCAGATACATTCTGATATTCAACAATGTAATGTTAAATCTACTATGCTTTTCAAAATCTTAAAATCAAATCTCACAGTTACTGACACCAAGGCTGCCAGCAAGTCTATAAAACATTTTATCATTTTTTTAATTGACGCATGACAAAAATAGTCTATCAAGGTGCCTAAACAGAAATCTGGTTTTTAAATATTATGAATAGAATGATTCATCAATACAGTGAAATACAAGAAAAATAAAATAAAATCATGAATTAAGACATTCCACCAGGTAATAATTATGGTAATTAAAAAGCATATACCAAATGACATCAGCAGCAAATGAGAAATCTGTCCTAATTCTGAGTTCCCCCTTTCTTTAATCAAACTGAAAAAAAAATGTAGCATTAATAAGGCAGAGATCAATTAGAAGAAAAATAAATAGTGTAGAGAGGCTATCAGCACATTAACTCTAATCTACTACACCTGAAGCATGTGCATTTTCCTCCCAGATTTGTACTGCTTTCATTTTTAAAATAGTATTTTTTTTACCTATGGATAAAACTGCAAGATTTGTCAGCCTATATAATCAAATGATTAGTTATGTTGTATCTAAATTATATCTGATGTGTTATCTTGCATTATCTTGCATGTGCACAAAAGATTCTCTATAAATCATAGTTATGCACTATTTCTTTATTTCTTAAAAACAGACTCATGCATCATTGTTATGAATCTGCATTTATATATATATGAACACATTTTAATTTTAGACTGGTAACAGCTTTTTCTTTCCCCTTTACCCACAAGAAATTAAATTGTGAAATATTTCCTCCATTACATAATTAAATTCATATTTATGGCACAAATCAAGACACATCTTCTAAGAGTACATATATTATACAGAGACAATACTTTTTGTACTGATTGTACCTGCACTCTGACAGACCTGTAAAACAAAAGCAAAATATTCTATTCAATAAGCTGTAAACTGATTCCCTTTTTGCAATCAACAAGAAGCCCAAGTGGTCTGGAGGTTACTCACATGGCTGACTGCTATCCAATAATCAAATGCAAGCAGTTGGGCAAGAAATCTGGGTCCAGTTGGATGATTTATACAGACATGCTTTTCACTGCTGTTGATGCATTTGTAATGAAAACAACTGTTTCAAGGGTTTTTTTATTTATTTTCTTCCATATTTGATGACACATCAGTATCATCTGTCCAATACTGAAAAGTCTATTCCAAGATGCTCTGTTAAAGTTTGTCAAATTCTGTTGGTTTTTTTTTTATTCCTTTTAAATGGGGGTGTACAAATGTTTTTAAAACTTTAGTAATGGTGGCCAGACCTGATGATGCAATGCATAAACATTTGCAGGGCTTTCATACTATAATGCTCTCAGCTGAACTTATTCAAATTCTGCTGAGTGGTTTCAGGTCATTTTTAAACAAAATTGAAGTTGAAGTTTTTCAATTTTTATTAATAGCAGCCAAAAATGATTATGACCTGGGATCATTCATATAAAATTCAAAGCCTTTAAAGCTAGGATGCTTTACATCAATTTTTGGTCAATTCTGTTAGTTTCTTTTAAACAAGACATTTAAATGATTTTGTATTTTTATTAATGGCAACCATAATTGTTTGCAAATTTTTATTGAAAGCCCTTAATGTCAAGTTACTGGACAAACATGTTAAGTAACAATCTTTCATTAAGTAAATATCTTAAAGAACATGAGAGGAAAAAGTCAAAATAAAATTTATCAGTTACCCTGATCTTAAAGAGTAAAATATTGTATGTGATACTGAAGATGTTATCAAAATGGGAAGCATTAGTGTACTATGGTTATCTCTTGTCCCTCCAATAAATTTAATGATATAAGGCAAAAACAAAAGAAACCTTAGAAAAAAAAATTAACCATGGCCTTGACCCTAGGATAAGATGCAATGCAACACATTTTCTAGTGATGATATATATATTTTCTAGTGATGATATATAAATATACTAAGTTCATATATTTGTCTAAACAATCATTAAGGAGAAGGGCAAACAACATAAAATATCAACTTGTGACCATGACCCTATTTTATAACCCCCAAAGCTACATGCAACACCTTTTAGATTTGATGTATGTACCATGTTTTGCTATTTAATCTCAAACAACAGCATAGTCATAGAATGAAAGGGAAAGTGCTACTAAGAATGCAAAATACTGAGCCATGACCTTGACTTGCATGATAATGTTGGTTGCAACACATGTTCTAGTTAACATCAATTATATCTCATTTCATACCTAAATCTCAAATAGTATAAAGATTCTGAAGTAGAGGGGATAGTGTGATGGATGGGTTGAAAGTGGATTCAATAATAGATCCAGGTGCTTCAAGTTACAATCATCAGAAAATTTCCAAGAAATTACATATAGATCAAACTATTGTTTGGTTAAACATAGATAAACCTTTGTTTTGTTTGGTTACACATATATCAAACTTCATTATATTTGGTTACACAGATCAGACTTTTTGTTTGGTTAAACATTAATCAAACTTTGTTTTTGTTTTTTTTACACATACATCAAGCTTTGTTTGGTGTTTTACAGCACAGCAGCAAAACTATTTTGTGCTGAAGCAACTGGAGTAAAGTGCCTGCCCAAGGACACACCATGGCAGCCAACCCAGGCAAATCTGATAGTAGGATTCAAACCCACACCCATTTGGTCGAGAGTTTGTAATGGATGGATGAAAACCAGCTCAAAATGGCTGACATTTATAGCAAATGTCCCAAGGTGATTCCATGAGAATGGTGAAGAGATATCCAAAGGTGCTTCCATGAGAACTGGATAGAAGCGTCCAAGGTGCTTACACGATGTAAAGAGTTAATGCGAAGAGAAAAAAAACTTGCTTCAGCATATGCTGTGTAAAACAGCTTCTTGTAACAATTGGTTTTGCTCATGTTGTATTTACTGATCACTATCCAAATCACCTACAACTTTTTCTCTGATTTGGCCATTCATTATCAAATTTCCTTAGGACAACCTGCCCTCCACTGGTTTAATCTGCAGTATCTCTTGTGTATTAGATATGACTGTTCGATTTTTATTGAACTGGAGCAGAGAAAACTCCTGTTATAGCTATGTTTAGTGGTACCCATTGTGTTGACTTCAACATTTCAATATTCTATGTTTAAAATACCCCCCCATTGCATTCCTGAAAAATTGATTGCAGTTGCACATAATGGTTGCAAGGTGTCCAGTGAAACCCTATCCACCAGCTGATAACAGCTAACATTTATGATTATCTTTTGATGTAGGACCCCCACCCCCTATTGGAAACTTGTTCTGTTTGAAAGCACTTACCATACTTTTTAGCAACTAAGTGCAGGCTCTCGGGTATTGCCTGTGTTAGCTGGAACTCTGAGCATCACTACAGAGGTGTTCTTTGGGATTAATTGATCATTGTGCTTGTACTCTGTGGAAAAAAAAGTTCACATAAAGGAACTGACATGCCATCTGCCATAAGAGCTTTGATGGATCCAAAATCAGTTAAAAGTATCAGTTTCACAAAATGAAGCTATCTAAGCACTTTTTTAATATTACATGGGCTACCAAGTGAAAGATATCCAGAAAATATTATCCTGAAATTGACAAAGAAATTCTAAGCATAGCTGATAGCTGGAAAACTATAAATGAAGTTTAATGAAAATGCACATATTTATAATGGTACCTAACTGGGTGGAGCCTCTTAGCAACATGTGAGATTATGTTAATTATGTTAATTCCTATCTATATCATATTTTGTATTTTTTATGATTTTTTGAAAATGTTGTACACAAGACTGAAAATTGTCTGTTGTGACTTGATAACTATGTATGTGTATGTATGTATGTATGTATGTGTATGTATGTATGTATGTATGTATGTATGTATGTATGTATGTATGTATGTATGTATGTATGTATGTATGTATGTATGTATGTATGTATGTATGTATGTATGTATGTGTATGTATGTGTATGTATGTGTATGTATGTATGTGTATGTATGTATGTATGTGTATGTATGTATGTATGTGTGTATGTGTGTGTATGTGTGTGTATGTGTATGTGTGTATGTGTGTGTATGTGTGTGTGTATGTGTGTGTATGTGTGTATGTGTGTATGTGTGTATGTATGTATGTATGTATGTATGTATGTATGTATGTATGTATGTATGTATGATCATATATTTTTATTACATATTAATTTACCCAGAATGCAAGTTATCTTTGCATTTTTCCATCAATGTTTGAAATTGGAATAGATAAGACATGCATCCATCCATCCATCCAATGTAGTTATTAATTAAGAGACTTTTTTCAAATATGCATAATATTCTCAAATAATCTCTTAAATACAAATATAAATATTTTATGTTTGTCTTTTCCTATATCTCCATGAAGGTAAGCAAACCGTAACCCCCTGATAATTTGTATTTTTTAAAAAAAATCTTAATCAACTTATTGTTATAATTATAACATGGAGATATGTTTTAGATAATTTTACAAATGCCTGAGTAATTTTTATGTAAAATGTCAAATAAAGATATTTAACTTTTTTTTTACTGAGTATTGTACAGGTAAAAAGATGTTTCTTCATTTATATCCTGTCTAAGTAGCATGGCATTTACTTGTAACATTAAACACTGCAAAATAGCTGTGAGTAAATCTATTTTAATCCCATGTTTTCCTGCTAATTGTTTTCATAACCACACAATAGCTGTGAGTAGGTGTCATTACTTCATTTCTTAATCATTTTCCTTCTAATAGTTTTCATAACAGGGCTTTTCTCAGACCACATTTTTGTCATTCTATAGTAGTAAACAACCCATAAAATATGTAACTCATGTGGATGTACCTTATTAGTTGTTATTTGTCAGTCTTAACTTGCCAATCAAATAGTAAGCCATATACTCTTGTATCAATTGATACTCTTGTAGCAACCATTCCATGATAATCCTTTAACTATATCTTTCTAATGAGTCAAACACAAAATTAAAAAATTATTTCATGTATTGTATTTCTATCTATCTATCTATCTATCTATCTATCTATCTATCTATGAACAATTTTATCTCTCTCTCTGTATATATGACCAAGTGACCATTTATCACCAATAAAAATATTATTCAATAGATCTCTTATTGTTTTATATGGTGTTTTTGTATTTCCCTTCCATATTTCACTATCCTCTCTAAATCTAAAAATTAAATCTTTTATAAACTTAATTGTTCTTGGTACCTCTAACAGTTTACTAATTTAAAAACTGACCAGTTGTTTTATCTGTTTCATCATTAAAAACAATATTAAATGAAGGACATTGTATTATTGTGTTTTTCATTATAAATTTAGAATGGAGGTTTTGGATTTAGGTTAGACTTTTCGAGGGGAACATCTATAGTGTTATTTATCTGGGGGAAGTACGGGTGTGATTCTTTTGTTAGGTTTTGGGGTGTGATTCTTTTGTTAGGTTTTGAGCTACCCTGAGAACACAGAGCAGTATCTTCTGCATCCATGTTCTCAATGTCCCCAAACCTATTGAATAGTTTGATGGGGTCATCTGACCCCTTTTGTTGTCTATTTCCATGGGATTTGGATTTCTTTGGTGACTTAGTTTGCTGATTGTTGTTAAAGGTCGTTTGGGTAGATGCCGTGGTTTTTTGTGCTTGGTAATGTGGGGTGTTATGTTTTAATGTTGAATCGGGTATATCTGTTTGAGTTTGTGCATCTTTCGTTGCTTTCTGGCTGCTCTTTACTACAGTTGAGAAGGATGGGCCGGGGAATGATCTAGCTTGAACAAGCTTCCTGGCCTCTGGATAGGGAATATTATTAGTGTATTAAATCCTCTGGATTTCCTTCTCCTGTCTCCAAGTGTCGCATTCCTTGGAACTAGCATGATGTTCTTTGCCGCAGTTTACGCAGTGCGGAGTGGCCTTGCACTCTGATTCCCGGTGGGAGGAGTCGCAAGGTCATGGCAATGAATGATGCCTTTTGATGTATTAAGGAAAGGATTCCACACTACATGGTTCATCATCCGACTCTGATGACAGTTTTGGTAGTTTGGGAGTTTTTTTTAAATTTTTTTAATTTTTAATTTTTTTTAAATTCTCCATGATGGCAGTTTGAAAGATTCAGCACCCGTGCTCCCCACCCACCAAGGAGCCCAACAAGGGGACACTTTTCAAGTGCCAGGGATACACAAACACCATACTCAGTTGGTAAAATTACCTTTGGTTGACCCTGAAGTTGCCAATTTCGAAGGTCAGTAAATTTACCCCCGATTGACCCGTTAAGCCACCGCCTTTTAGGAAGTCTTCTAAGATTTAAGAAAGGGAAAGATATAGGAATAGAATATAGGGGCAATGGTGGTATCAAGCGAGATACAAGAATAAAGTAAAAGGAGGTGAGAGAGTTAATTAAAGACTTTCTAGGGCTCGGCGTGACCAGCCGATTTGTCGAGACCGGGCCCATCTCAACCACCAGTCTTGAGAAGTAGAGGCCAAAGTAGTGTGTTGCAACTACCAGGATCCTTTCCTCCTCCATTATGGGTCGCAACCCACGGCAAACAGGTTGCCTCTACTTAGTCGCCTTTTACGACAAGTGGCGAGGCACGGCGGGCCAATTCTACAACCCCGGACCCGCAAAGGGAGAAGGAAGAAATAAGAGGTGGATGAACCAATACAACAAATGCACAGAATATAGAGTACTAAGTGTAGGGTTTCAGAGCCTCTGATCTGAATTCAGTTTTATTCTTTTCCTGCAGCAATGTGCATCATATATACATCACACACACACACACACACACACACACACACACACACACACACACACACACACACACACACACATATATAGTGGAGGTGGAGGAGACCTCACTTTGCAAGCCTGGTCTTTCACTGTTTTTGATAAATAAAATCAATAATAATGATGGTCACATGTAACCTTAAGGTACATGCACATTCATAAATATATTCCCACTGGCTCACTATTTCCCAGGTCAGTGATCTTAATCCTTGCAGCAAGCTGTCCAAATTCCCTTTGTTTTGTTTTCTTGGGGGAAGAGGGTGTTGAAATATTTAAAAAATGGTCCAACCTTGTAACCTGCACCCAGGGCTATAATCAGGCGTACAAACACAAAAGTGTATAACTGACTTTAATTTGTTCTTGTATGTGTTAAAATGAAACTCTTTGCAAACAAGGGTCGAAACAAATACTACCTAACGGTAGCAGTTAACCAAACCTTTAGAAAATTCATTGACGATGACGTCCCCACTCATCCACCCAAAATATGACCCAGGGGTAAAACACTTCTACTGTCTGTATAGACCAACAAGTATGTCTTTTTTTTTTTTTGGAGAGCTGCTGTCAGATAAAAAAAGCAGTGACCCATTTGTTGGTCTATGTCTGTACAGTGGTAACTGTTGCTGTAATTGCTGTTACTGTAATTGCCATTTTTGTGTATTTAACCATGGGCCCCTCTTGGATTCCTTGGGAGGTGCCCATAGTAATGTTACACAGTTAATAAACTGATATCCTGGGGAATACATTTATCTTATAAATGTGAAGTAAAAGGAAGTAATAAGATAGGTGGATGAACCAATACAACAAATGCACAGCATAGAGTACTAAGTGTAGGGTTTCTGAGCCTCGATCTGAATTCAGTTTTATTCTTTTCCTGCAGCAATGTGCATCATATATACATCACACACACACACACACACACACACACACATATATATATATATATATATATAGAGTGTTGGTGGAGGAGACCTCACTTTGCAAGCCTGGTCTTTCACTGTTATTAATAAATAAAATCAATAATAATGATGGTCACATGTAACCTTAAGGTACATGCACATTCATAAATATATTCCCACTGGCTCACTATTTCCCAGGTCAGTGATCTTAATCCCTGCAGCAAGCTGTCCAAATTCCCTTTGTTTTGTTTTTTTGGGGGAAGAGGGTGTTGAAATATTTAAAAAATGGTCCAACCTTGTAACCTGCACCCATGCCTGGTAGATCAAAGGGAAGCCCACAGGGTAAAGGTGTTTCCTACCTGCCATGTAGAAGGTCAAGAACCCTGACAATTCAGTTGATTGTGTCAGTCCCACAATATCCAATCAGAATTCAGCCAGGGGGTGGACCTAAATCCTAGATGCAAAAACATTGATTTCTGTCCAAGAATTAGTATATGCCTTGACAGTTGTGAAGAGACAACACTAAGAATTATACTGTGATGCCAATGTGAATTGGCAGGTAGACAAGGAATTGTAAATGAAGGACAAAACCCTATACATGTATTGTTGCTCTAGTTCCTAAATCCATACAAGTTGCATACATTTAATATAATCAAACAGTTTTACTATTTTTGTCCATCTGCAGTGTAATTTTTGTTTTGTATATAGGAGAGAGCTAATCAGGGCCTTGCAATCACCATTTCATGTGTGATTGTTAATGATAAAAAAATATAAGGACATTTTCTTTGTTTTAAATTTTTTTTTAAGGCAACATCCTACAGCTTAATCAAAAAATGTTTACATCTCAGTAAATACTAAGCATAAGTCATTCACAAGTCTGAATGGTTTCCCTGTACAAATCTAGTGAAAATATTTCTTCTTTTGACCATGTTAAAGTCAAGGCCAAAAGATTTTTGTATCCTTTTACATTGGTTTTACCCAGTAGTACAAACTTTATAATTTTCTGTGCAGACTTACAACTGTTTAAAATAAATGTGCTATTGGTTTCAATGATTACTTTTTATAGTATTCAAGCAGTTCTGATAATCTTTTTAAGCTCTGGCCCTGACATAACTTCATGTATTTTTTATTCTAAGCTTGTGTTCAACATAATGTCTTATAAACCTGACAATTCTATTCATCCACAGCTCAAAGATTAATATACCTTCAATATGTACTACCGATATTTAATGTGCAAGTTTTCAACAGTGACAGCAAGTGCCATTTCTGATGATATACAGAAATGTGGAAACTATTTCATAGGATTACTTACCCATCAATGGCATGTACAGCATATCCTGTATTAGTTTTGTGAGATTCTTGCACATTTGGACCATCTACTTTAATCAAAAAACTCTGAGGAATGCCTGTGCTTCTCTTCATCTGTTTCTCCTGCGAAGTTGTTGTGTCATAGATGGCAAATGTATATTATAATGTAATACTTATGAAATAAACAGACAAAATGGTTGGTAATACCTTCATCTCTAAATTAGATAACATTAAGGAGTATGGCAATACAATGAATCATTATGCATTGGTCATTTTAATAAAGAAATATTTAAACCAAATAATGTTTGTCCATCATATGGTTTTTGTTTAACTGTGCCAACAATATTAAGTCTAAACTGGTGATCATATGCATACAAACAAATTTAATTTTTGCTGACTTTGATAACAAGATTCTTGGGACTATAGGTGTTTGGTTTTAACAGCACCTTTAGAATATCAGTGACATGAGGAAATGGAAGCTATGCGTCTTTTCCAGACTTTTTCAATCCCATGATGCACACAGAACCAAATTAAAATTCTGATGGTGACGTCCCCACTCAACCACCCAAAATGTGACCCAGGGGTAAAACACTTCTACTGTCTGTATAGACCAACATGTATGTCTTGCTTATTTTATTGGAGAGATGCTGTCATAAAAAAAGCAGTGACCTACTTGTTGGTCTATTGTCTGTACAGTGGCATGTATTTTTTATTCTAAGCTTGTGTTCAACATAATGTCTTATAAACCTGACAATTCTATTCATCCACATCTCAAAGATTAATATACCTTCAATATGTACTACCGATATTTAAATGTGCAAGTTTTCAACAGTGACAGCAAGTGCCATTTCTGATATACAGAAATGTGGAAACTATACAAAAATGTGGAAACTATTTCATAGGATTACTTACCCATCAATGGCATGTACAGCATATCCTGTATTAGTTTTGGAGGCTCCAGGCATATTTGGATCATCTACTTTAATCAAGAAACTCTGAGGAATGCCTGTGCTTCTCTTCATCTGTTTCTCCTGCGAAGTTGTGTCATAGATGGCAAATCTATATTATAATGTAATACTTATGAAATAAACAGACAAAATGGTTGGAAATACCTTAGATAAATTAAATTAGATAACATTAAGGAGTATGGCAATACAATCAATCATTATGTATTAGTCATTTTAATAAAGAAATATTTAAACCAAATGTTTGTCCATCATATGGTTTTTGTTTAACTGTGCCAACAATATTGAGTCTAAACTGGTGATCATATGCATACAAACAAATTTAATTTTTGCTGACTTTGATAACAAGATTCTTGGGACTTTACGTGTTTGTTTGGTTTTAACAGCACCTTTAGCATATCAGTGACATGAGGAAATGGAAGCTATTGTGTCTTTTCCAGACTTTTTTCAATCCCATGATGCACACAGAACCAAATTAAAATTCTTATATGAAATAATGGGTCATAAATATGACAATCTGTATCAACTCCAATTAATTATCCTAATGGTAATTTCAGCCAATGATATACAGAAAAACTGGTCTTGACAAATTATTCCATTTAAAGAACACCTACTCCAATAGGAGAGCATTTAAAAACCTTTTATATTTTACTATCTCCTTTATATACAAGTTCTCTCTCTTGATGACAAATTCTCTCTCTTTCTCTCTCTCTCTCTCTAATACACATGTAACCTACATTTTAACACATACAAGAACAAATTAAAGTTGGTTATGCACTTTGTGTTTCTAGGACTGATTACAGCCCTGGGCTGTGCCATGGGGCAGAGATGGGGCAAGGAAAATAATTCAAAACGTATAGAAAGATTTTAACCAATAAAATAACGTTATATGAACATGTGTTCTTATATACCTGTCCACCATCAAAGGTCAAACAATAGTGAAAGGCCCAGCACCAAGGCCAAAAGCCTAGCACTGGGGTTAAGTGCCTCCAGGGCTGTAATCAGTTGTAGAAACACAAAAGTGCATAACTGACTTTAATTTGTTCTTGTATGTGTTAAAATGAAACTCTTTGCAAACAAGGGATGCAACAAATACTACCTAACAGTAGCAGTTAACCAAACCTTTAGAAAATTCATTGATGGTGACATCCCCACTCATCCACCCAAAATGTGACCCAGGGGTAAAACACTTCTACTGTCTATAGACCAACAAGTATATCTCTGCTTTTTTTTTATTGGAGAGCTGCTGTCAGATAAAAAAAGCAGTGACCTATTTGTTGGTCTATTGTCTGTACAGTGGCAACTGTTGCTGTAATTGCTGTTACTGTAATTGCCATTTTTGTGTATTTAACCATGGGCCCCTCTTGGATTCCTTGGGAGGTGCCCATAGTAATGTTACACAGTTAATAAACTGATATCCTGGGGAATACATTTATCTTATAAATGTGAAGTAAAAGGAAGTAATAAGATAGGTGGATGAACCAATACAACAAATGCACAGAATATAGAGTACTAAGTGTAGGGTTTCTGAGCCTCTGATCTGAATTCAGTTTTATTCTTTTCCTGCAGCAATGTGCATCATATATACATATCACACACACACACACACACATATATATATATATATATATATATATATAGAGTGTTGGTGGAGGAGACCTCACTTTGCAAGCCTGGTCTTTCACTGTTTTTGATAAATAAAATCAATAATAATGATGGTCACATGTAACCTTAAGGTACATGCACATTCATAAATATATTCCCACTGGCTCACTATTTCCCAGGTCAGTGATCTTAATCCCTGCAGCAAGCTGTCCAAATTCCCTTTGTTTTGTTTTTTTGGGGGAAGAGGGTGTTGAAATATTTAAAAAATGGTCCAACCTTGTAACCTGCACCCATGCCTGGTAGATCAAAGGGAAGCCCACAGGGTAAAGGTGTTTCCTACCTGCCATGTAGAAGGTCAAGAACCCTGACAATTCAGTTGATTGTGTCAGTCCCACAATATCCAATCAGAATTCAGCCAGGGGGTGGACCTAAATCCTAGATGCAAAAATACTGATTTCTGTCCAAGAATTAGTCAGTATATGTCTTGACAGTTGTGAAGAGACAACACTAAGAATTATACTGTGATGCCAATGTGAATTGGCAGGTAGACCAGGAATTGTAAATGAAGGACAAAACCCTATACATGTATTGTTGCTCTAGTTCCTAAATCCATACAAGTTGCATACATTTAATATAATCAAACAGTTTTACTATTTTTGTCCATCTGCAGTGCAATTTTTGTTTTGTATATAGGAGAGAGCTAATCAGGGCCTTGCAATCACCATTTCATGTGTGATTGTTAATGATAAAAAAAATATAAGGACATTTTCTTTGTTTTAAATTTTTTTTTAAGGCAACATCCTACAGCTTAATCAAAAAATGTTTACATCTCAGTAAATACTAAGCATAAGTCATTCACAAGTCTGAATGGTTTCCCTGTACAAATCTAGTGAAAATATTTCTTCTTTTGACCATGTTAAAGTCAAGGCCAAAAGATTTTTGTATCCTTTTACATTGGTTTTACCCAGTAGTACAAACTTTATAATTTTCTGTGCAGACTTACAACTGTTTAAAATAAATGTGCTATTGGTTTCAATGATTACTTTTTATAGTACTCAAGCAGTTCTGATAATCTTTTTAAGCTCTGGCCCTGACATAACTACATGTATTTTTTATTCTAAGCTTGTGTTCAACATAATGTCTTATAAACCTGACAATTCTATTCATCCACAGCTCAAAGATTAATATACCTTCAATATGTACTACCAATATTTAATGTGCAAGTTTTCAACAGTGACAGCAAGTGCCATTTCTGATGATATACAAAAATGTGGAAACTATTTCATAGGATTACTTACCCATCAATGGCATGTACAGCATATCCTGTATTAGTTTTGTGAGATTCTTGCACCTTTGGACCATCTACTTTAATCAAAAAACTCTGAGGAATGCCTGTGCTTCTCTTCATCTGTTTCTCCTGCGAAGTTGTGTCATAGATGGCAAATGTATATTAAAATGTAATACTTATGAAATAAACAGACAAAATGGTTGGTAATACCTTCATCTCTAAATTAGATAACATCAAGGAGTATGGCAATACAATGAATCATTATGCTTTGGTCATTTTAATAAAGAAATATTTAAACCAAATAATGTTTGTCCATCATATGGTTTTTGTTTAACTGTGCCAACAATATTGAGTCTAAACTGGTGATCATATGCATACAAACAAATTTAATTTTTGCTGACTTTGATAACAAGATTCTTGGGACTTTACGTGTTTGTTTGGTTTTAACAGCACCTTTAGCATATCAGTGACATGAGGAAATGGAAGCTATGTGTCTTTTCCAGACTTTTTTCAATCCCATGATGCACACAGAACCAAATTAAAATTCTTATATGAAATAATGGGTCATAAATATGACAATCTGTATCAACTCCAATTAATTATCCTAATGGTAATTTCAGCCAATGATATACAGAAAAACTGGTCTTGACAAATTATTCCATTTAAAGAACACCTATTCCAATAGGAGAGCATTTAAAAGCCTTTTATATTTTACTATCTCCTTTATATACAAGTTCTCTCTCTTGATGACAAATTCTCTCTCTTTCTCTCTCTCTCTAATACACATGTAACCTACATTTTAACACATACAAGAACAAATTAAAGTTGGTTATGCACTTTGTGTTTCTAGGACTGATTACAGCCCTGGGCTGTGCCATGGGGCAGCGATGGGGGCAAGGAAAATAATTCAAAACGTATAGAAAGATTTTAACCAATAAAATAACGTTATATGAACATGTGTTCTTATATACCTGTCCACCATCAAAGGTCAAACAATAGTGAAAGGCCCAGCACCAAGGCCAAAAGCCTAGCACTGGGGTTAAGTGCCTCCAGGGCTGTAATCAGTTGTAGAAACACAAAAGTGCATAACTGACTTTAATTTGTTCTTGTATGTGTTAAAATGAAACTCTTTGCAAACAAGGGATGCAACAAATACTACCTAACAGTAGCAGTTAACCAAACCTTTAGAAAATTCATTGATGGTGACATCCCCACTCATCCACCCAAAATGTGACCCAGGGGTAAAACACTTCTACTGTCTATAGACCAACAAGTGTATCTCTGCTTTTTTTTTATTGGAGAGCTGCTGTCAGATAAAAAAAGCAGTGACCTATTTGTTGGTCTATTGTCTGTACAGTGGCAACTGTTGCTGTAATTGCTGTTACTGTAATTGCCATTTTTGTGTATTTAACCATGGGCCCCTCTTGGATTCCTTGGGAGGTGCCCATAGTAATGTTACACAGTTAATAAACTGATATCCTGGGGAATACATTTATCTTATAAATGTGAAGTAAAAGGAAGTAATAAGATAGGTGGATGAACCAATACAACAAATGCACAGAATATAGAGTACTAAGTGTAGGGTTTCTGAGCCTCGGATCTGAATTCAGTTTTATTCTTTTCCTGCAGCAATGTGCATCATATATACATATCACACACACACACACACATATATATATATATATATATAGAGTGTTGGTGGAGGAGACCTCACTTTGCAAGCCTGGTCTTTCACTGTTATTTATAAATAAAATCAATAATAATGATGGTCACATGTAACCTTAAGGTACATGCACATTCATAAATATATTCCCACTGGCTCACTATTTCCCAGGTCAGTGATCTTAATCCCTGCAGCAAGCTGTCCAAATTCCCTTTGTTTTGTTTTCTTGGGGGAAGAGGGTGTTGAAATATTTAAAAAATGGTCCAACCTTGTAACCTGCACCCATGCCTGGTAGATCAAAGGGAAGCCCACAGGGTAAAGGTGTTTCCTACCTGCCATGTAGAAGGTCAAGAACCCTGACAATTCAGTTGATTGTGTCAGTCCCACAATATCCAATCAGAATTCAGCCAGGGGGTGGACCTAAATCCTAGATGCAAAAACATTGATTTCTGTCCAAGAATTAGTATATGCCTTGACAGTTGTGAAGAGACAACACTAAGAATTATACTGTGATGCCAATGTGAATTGGCAGGTAGACAAGGAATTGTAAATGAAGGACAAAACCCTATACATGTATTGTTGCTCTAGTTCCTAAATCCATACAAGTTGCATACATTTAATATAATCAAACAGTTTTACTATTTTTGTCCATCTGCAGTGTAATTTTTGTTTTGTATATAGGAGAGAGCTAATCAGGGCCTTGCAATCACCATTTCATGTGTGATTGTTAATGATAAAAAAATATAAGGACATTTTCTTTGTTTTAAATTTTTTTTTAAGGCAACATCCTACAGCTTAATCAAAAAATGTTTACATCTCAGTAAATACTAAGCATAAGTCATTCACAAGTCTGAATGGTTTCCCTGTACAAATCTAGTGAAAATATTTCTTCTTTTGACCATGTTAAAGTCAAGGCCAAAAGATTTTTGTATCCTTTTACATTGGTTTTACCCAGTAGTACAAACTTTATAATTTTCTGTGCAGACTTACAACTGTTTAAAATAAATGTGCTATTGGTTTCAATGATTACTTTTTATAGTATTCAAGCAGTTCTGATAATCTTTTTAAGCTCTGGCCCTGACATAACTACATGTATTTTTTATTCTAAGCTTGTGTTCAACATAATGTCTTATAAACCTGACAATTCTATTCATCCACAGCTCAAAGATTAATATACCTTCAATATGTACTACCGATATTTAATGTGCAAGTTTTCAACAGTGACAGCAAGTGCCATTTCTGATGATATACAAAAATGTGGAAACTATTTCATAGGATTACTTACCCATCAATGGCATGTACAGCATATCCTGTATTAGTTTTGTGAGATTCTTGCACATTTGGACCATCTACTTTAATCAAAAAACTCTGAGGAATGCCTGTGCTTCTCTTCATCAGTTTCTCCTGCGAAGTTGTGTCATAGATGGCAAATGTATATTAAAATGTAATACTTATGAAATAGACAAAATGGTTGGTAATACCTTCATCTCTAAAATAGATAACATTAAGGAGTATGGCAATACAATGAATCATTATGCATTGGTCATTTTAATAAAGAAATATTTAAACCAAATAATGTTTGTCCATCATATGGTTTTTGTTTAACTGTGCCAACAATATTAAGTCTAAACTGGTGATCATATGGCATACAAACAAATTTAATTTTTGCTGACTTTGATAACAAGATTCTTGGGACTATAGGTGTTTGGTTTTAACAGCACCTTTAGCATATCAGTGACATGAGGAAATGGAAGCTATGCGTCTTTTCCAGACTTTTTTTCAATCCCATGATGCACACAGAACCAAATTAAAATTCTGATTGATGGTGACGTCCCCACTCAACCACCCAAAATGTGACCCAGGGGTAAAACACTTCTACTGTCTGTATAGACCAACAAGTATGTCTTGCTTATTTTATTGGAGAGATGCTGTCATAAAAAAAAGCAGTGACCTACTTGTTGGTCTGTCTGTACAGTGGCATGTATTTTTTATTCTAAGCTTGTGTTCAACATAATGTCTTATAAACCTGACAATTCTATTCATCCACATCTCAAAGATTAATATACCTTCAATATGTACTACCAATATTTAAATGTGCAAGTTTTCAACAGTGACAGCAAGTGCCATTTCTGATATACAGAAATGTGGAAACTATACAAAAATGTGGAAACTATTTCATAGGATTACTTACCCATCAATGGCATGTACAGCATATCCTGTATTAGTTTTGGAGGCTCCAGGCATATTTGGATCATCTACTTTAATCAAGAAACTCTGAGGAATGCCTGTGCTTCTCTTCATCTGTTTCTCCTGCGAAGTTGTGTCATAGATGGCAAATCTATATTATAATGTAATACTTATGAAATAAACAGACAAAATGGTTGGAAATACCTTAGATAAATTAAATTAGATAACATTAAGGAGTATGGCAATACAATCAATCATTATGTATTAGTCATTTTAATAAAGAAATATTTAAACCAAATGTTTGTCCATCATATGGTTTTTGTTTAACTGTGCCAACAATATTGAGTCTAAACTGGTGATCATATGCATACAAACAAATTTAATTTTTGCTGACTTTGATAACAAGATTCTTGGGACTTTACGTGTTTGTTTGGTTTTAACAGCACCTTTAGCATATCAGTGACATGAGGAAATGGAAGCTATGTGTCTTTTCCAGACTTTTTTCAATCCCATGATGCACACAGAACCAAATTAAATTCTTATATGAAATAATGGGTCATAAATATGACAATCTGTATCAACTCCAATTAATTATCCTAATGGTAATTTCAGCCAATGATATACAGAAAAACTGGTCTTGACAAATTATTCCATTTAAAGAACACCTACTCCAATAGGAGAGCATTTAAAAACCTTTTATATTTTACTATCTCCTTTATATACAAGTTCTCTCTCTTGATGACAAATTCTCTCTCTTTCTCTCTCTCTCTCTCTAATACACATGTAACCTACATTTTAACACATACAAGAACAAATTAAAGTTGGTTATGCACTTTGTGTTTCTAGGACTGATTACAGCCCTGGGCTGTGCCATGGGGCAGAGATGGGGCAAGGAAAATAATTCAAAACGTATAGAAAGATTTTAACCAATAAAATAACGTTATATGAACATGTGTTCTTATATACCTGTCCACCATCAAAGGTCAAACAATAGTGAAAGGCCCAGCACCAAGGCCAAAAGCCTAGCACTGGGGTTAAGTGCCTCCAGGGCTGTAATCAGTTGTAGAAACACAAAAGTGCATAACTGACTTTAATTTGTTCTTGTATGTGTTAAAATGAAACTCTTTGCAAACAAGGGATGCAACAAATACTACCTAACAGTAGCAGTTAACCAAACCTTTAGAAAATTCATTGATGGTGACATCCCCACTCATCCACCCAAAATGTGACCCAGGGGTAAAACACTTCTACTGTCTATAGACCAACAAGTATATCTCTGCTTTTTTTTTTATTGGAGAGCTGCTGTCAGATAAAAAAAGCAGTGACCTATTTGTTGGTCTATTGTCTGTACAGTGGCAACTGTTGCTGTAATTGCTGTTACTGTAATTGCCATTTTTGTGTATTTAACCATGGGCCCCTCTTGGATTCCTTGGGAGGTGCCCAAAGTAATGTCACACAGTTAATAAACTGATATCCTGGGGAATACATTTATCTTATAAATGTAAGTAAAAGGAAGTAATAAGATAGGTGGATGAACCAATACAACAAATGCACAGCATAGAGTTCTAAGTGTAGGGTTTCTGAGCCTCGGATCTGAATTCAGTTTTATTCTTTTCCTGCAGCAATGTGCATCATATATACATATCACACACACACAGTGGAGGTGGAGGAGACCTCACTTTGCAAGCCTGGTCTTTCACTGTTTTTGATAAATAAAATCAATAATAATGATGGTCACATGTAACCTTAAGGTACATGCACATTCATAAATATATTCCCACTGGCTCACTATTTCCCAGGTCAGTGATCTTAATCCCTGCAGCAAGCAAATTCCCTTTGTTGTTTTTTTTGGGGGGGAGAGTATTGAAATATTTAAAAAATGGTCCAACCTTGTAACCTGCACCCATGCGTTATACATTGATGGTAGATCAAAGGGAAGCCCACAGGGTAAAGGTGTTTCCTACCTGCCATGTAGAAGGTCAAGAACCCTGACAATTCAGTTGATTGTGTCAGTCCCACAATATCCAATCAGAATTCAGCCAGGGGGTGGACCTAAATCCTAGATGCAAAAACATTGATTTCTGTCCAAGAATTAGTATATGCCTTGACAGTTGTGAAGAGACAACACTAAGAATTATACTGTGATGCCACTGAATTGGCAGGTAGACCAGGAATTGTAAATGAAGGACAAAACCCTATACATGTATTGTTGCTCTAGTTCCTAAATCCATACAAGTTGCATATATTTAATATAATCAAACAGTTTTACTATTTTTGTCCATATTTACTCCAGTGTAATTTTTGTTTTGTATATAGGAGAGAGCTAATCAGGGCCTTGCAATCACCATTTCATGTGTGATTGTTAATGATAAAAAAAATATAAGACATTTTCTTTATTTTAAATTTTTTTTTAAGGCAACATCATCCTACAGCTTAATCAAAAAATGTTTACATCTCAGTAAATACTAAGCATAAGTCATTCACAAGTCTGAATGGTTTCCCTGTACAAATCTAGTGAAAATATTTCTTCTTTTGACCATGTTAAAGTCAAGGCCAAAAGAATTTTGTATCCTTTTACATTGGTTTTACCCAGTAGTACAAACTTTATAATTTTCTGTGCAGACTTAACAGTTTAAAATAAATGTGCTATTGGTTTCAATGATTACTTTTTATAGTACTCAAGCAGTTCTGATAATCTTTTTAAGCTCTGGCCCTGACATAACTACATGTATTTTTTATTCTAAGCTTGTGTTCAACATAATGTCTTATAAACCTGACAATTCTATTCATCCACAGCTCAAAGATTAATATACCTTCAATATGTACTACTGATATTTAATGTGCAAGTTTTCAACAGTGACAGCAAGTGCCATTTCTGATGATATACAAAAATGTGGAAACTATTTCATAGGATTACTTACACATCAATGGCATGTACAGCATATCCTGTATTAGTTTTGTGAGATTCTTGCACATTTGGACCATCTACTTTAATCAAAAAACTCTTGAGGAATGCCTGTGCTTCTCTTCATCTGTTTCTCCTGCGAAGTTGTTGTGTCATAGATGGCAAATCTATATTATAATGTAATACTTATGAAATAAACAGACAAAATGGTTGGAAATACCTTAGATAAATTAAATTAGATAACATTAAGGAGTATGGCAATACAATCAATCATTATGTATTAGTCATTTTAATAAAGAAATATTTAAACCAAATGTTTGTCCATCATATGGTTTTTGTTTAACTGTGCCAACAATATTAAGTCTAAACTGGTGATCATATGCATACAAACAAATTTAATTTTTGCTGACTTTGATAACAAGATTCTTGGGACTTTACATGTTTGTTTGGTTTTAACAGCACCTTTAGCATATCAGTGACATGAGGAAATGGAAGTTATGCGTCTTTTCCAGACTTTTTTCAATCCCATGATGCACACAGAACCAAATTAAAATTCTTATATGAAATAATGGGTCATAAATATGACAATCTGTATCAACTCCAATTAATTATCCTAATGGTAATTTCAGCCAATGATATACAGAAAAACTGGTCTTGACAAATTATTCCATTTAAAGAACACCTATTCCAATAGGAGAGCATTTAAAAGCCTTTTATATTTTACTATCTCCTTTATATACAAGTTCTCTCTCTTGATGACAAATTCTCTCTCTTTCTCTCTCTCTCTCTCTCTCTAATACACATGTAACCTACATTTTAACACATACAAGAACAAATTAAAGTTGGTTATGCACTTTGTGTTTCTAGGACTGATTACAGCCCTGGGCTGTGCCATGGGGCAGCGATGGGGGCAAGGAAAATAATTCAAAAGGTATAGAAAGATTTTAACCAATAAAATAACGTTATATGAACATGTGTTCTTATATACTTGTCCACCATCAAATGTCAAACGATAGTGAAAGGCCCAGCACCAAGGCCAAAAGCCTAGCACTGGGGTTAAGTGCCTCCAGGGCTGTAATTAGTTGTAGAAACACAAAAGTGCATAACTGACTTTAATTTGTTCTTGTATGTGTTAAAATGAAACTCTTTGCAAACAAGGGACGCAACAAATACTACCTAACAGTAGCAGTTAACCAAACCTTTAGAAAATTCATTGATGGTGACATCCCCACTCATCCACCCAAAATGTGACCCAGGGGTAAAACACTTCTACTGTCTGTATAGACCAACAAGTATCTCTGCTTTTATTTATTGGAGAGCTGCTGCCAGATAAAAAAAGCAGTGACCTATTTGTTGGTCTATTGTCTGTACAGTGGCAACTGTTGCTGTAATTGCTGTTACTGTAATTGCCATTTTTGTGTATTTAACCATGGGCCCCTCTTAGATTCCTTGGGAGGTGCCCAAAGTAATGTCACACAGTTAAGAAACTGATATCCTGGGGAATACATTTATCTTATAAATGTAAGTAAAAGGAAGTAATAAGATAGGTGGATGAACCAATACAACAAATGCACAGCATAGAGTACTAAGTGTAGGGTTTCTGAGCCTCGATCTGAATTCAGTTTTATTCTTTTCCTGCAGCAATGTGCATCATATATACACACACACACACACACACACACACACACACACACACACACACACACACACACACACACACACACACACACAGTGGAGGTGGAGAAGACCTCACTTTGCAAGCCTGGTCTTTCACTGTTTTTGATAAATAAAATCAATAATAATGATGGTCACATGTAACCTTAAGGTACATGCACATTCATAAATATATTCCCACTGGTTCACTATTTCCCAGGTCAGTGATCTTAATCCCTGCAGCAAGCTGTCCAAATTCCCTTTGTTATGATTTTTTTGGGGGTAGAGGGTGTTGAAATATTTAAAAAATGGTCCAACCTTGTAACCTGCACCCATGCGTTATACATTGATGGTAGACCAAAGGGAAGCCCACAGGGTAAAGGTGTTTCCTACCTGCCATGTAGAAGGTCAAGAACCCTGACAATTCAGTTGATTGTGTCAGTCCCACAATATCCAATCAGAATTCAGCCAGGGGGTGGACCTAAATCCTAGATGCAAAAATACTGATTTCTGTCCAAGAATTAGTCAGTATATGTCTTGACAGTTGTGAAGAGACAGCACTAAGAATTATACTGTGATGCCAATGTGAATTGGCAGGTAGACAAGGAATTGTAAATAAAGAGCTTCAAAAGGAAGCTTTTTGGGGCGACAACTTCCAGTGTGAGGTAGAAGTCCAGAGTCTCTAAAGAGTGAAAGGGAGACAAAAGTGTGACTGTCAGTACAGAGTCGACAAATAGACAAGAGAAGTAGTCTGGGAGGAGTGGAAAGAGAAGGGGCAATGAAAAGAGAATAAGGAGAAGGAACCAAGAGGAAATTAAGAGAGACCTAGATGAATCAGGAGAGATGTAGAAACTAAGGACAGGTCAAAAACTCACTAGAATCATATGATGGGATAGGCTCAGAGGGTCCAGCAACCAGAACCATACAGGGAATAAACCCATAACATAATTACTCAAGTGCACCAGGAAACTTTCACTATAACAGGTAATACATATATACATATATACACAAAAGCAATAACTACCAATGTCTAAATAAGTGAATCACTATATAATGGGACATTTTTGGGGGAGGAGGTGTTCCTATCTGCATATCTTCATTATTACTGTTATTATACAAGAGAAACAGTCTCACTTAAAATGGATAGGATTATATCTGAATTGGATTATATCTGAATGAGAAATTTGTTTGCATCAGAACAAATTTTAAGGTCACGGACCAACATTTTTCTGTTTTCATAAGATTTGCATTACATGATTAAAAGTGGTTATACGCGCAAGAAAAGAACAAAAACAATTATCAAGTGTAAAAGAAATAATTATTTAATTGCTCAAAAAAGGCGTACACAATGAAGTTACTACCCCTTAGCTATGATTTCCCACCTAGAGGATGCCAGCCAGAAATGACATTTATATCCAAAAAATTTAGTACATGCTTCTTACTGTTGAAAACTAAAACATAATCCATGGATAGGGAATATTTATATGAAACTACTGAAAACTAATTTACTGTTCAGCCTTATATGCTTGTGTGACACTCTAGATTATGTCTTTCAAAACTGTTCAAAGGGTCCAGCAACCAGAACTATATAGGGAATAACAAACCCATGACATAATTACTCAAGTGCACCAGGAAACTTTCACTATAACAGGTAATACATATATACATATATACATAAAAGCAATACATATATACATAAAAGCAATAACTACCAATGTCTACAAAAGTGAATCACTATATACAAGAGAAACAGTCACTTAAAATGGATATGGATTATATCTGAATGAGGAATTTGTCTGCATCAGAACAAATTTAAAGGTCACGGACCAACATTTTTCTGTTTTCATAAGATTTGCATTACATGATTAAAAGTGGTTATACTCACAAGAAAAGAACAAAAACAATTATCAAGTGTAAAGAAGAAATAATTATTTAATTGCTCGAAAAAGGCGTACACAATAAAGTTACTACCCCTTAGCTATGATTTCCCACCTAGAGGATGCCTTATATGCATGTGTGACACTCTAGATTATGTCTTTCAAAACTGTTCCATTGTTACATTTTATTTTTAAAAAATTACTGTTACAGGCAAAAAGGTATAGATGTTGGCTTCTCTATGTCAGGCAAATTTTATTTTTTAAAAAAAAGGAAACTTGGCATACTTAAAAGAATCCAAAGGAAACAAACTTTACTTTATTATGTTTGCCGACTTCATAAGAAAAATCGGCACACTTAAAAGATACCAATACCAAAGTCATTTTTCGGGGTTGTTTGCTTTGTAATAAAATAACCCTTGTATTTGATACCCTGTCAGAAATTTTGAGGAAAGAGTTTACTGCTAGCTCCAATTTGTATTTATCCATCACCCAGGCTTCTATTTTTTTCCCCCAAATGTGATCATAATTTGTAGTTTGCAGGGCAAATAGTATACAGGACAATAACGTGCAATAATAACACCTTTGTAATCCATGCTAGCTAAAAGATTATCATTTGCACTAACAGTGGGTATATTTTAAATGATTTTTATTTTCGAGATACCCTCGCACCCTCATAAAGTGAACCTGGATACAATATAATCTCGGTCAGTTTGCACCTTGTAATGTCATGCATGAATGGCAGATGTTTTCAAGCAATTGGGTTACATTTTTGTCTCTTGTGATTTTGTTAAAAAAATAAAAATCTTTCACTTTCTTTCAGATAAGTGTATGTTTATCATTTTTGTACCTTGCTGGGGGTGGCACAAATTCAACTCAAAACCAATTCCTTTCTTATTTGCATGGACTAATGAGCAAATATGAGGACAATATTGACCAATAATGAAAAGCTTTTAATTTACACGCACACACAGTAGGACAATTTGAAAAATAATAAAATTAACCAGTAAGAGCTTCATATTGCAGCAGCATTGACAAAATGCTCAACATTACTGTCTGTCTGTCTCTCTCGTGTTAACTATTATATGCAGCAATGTTACAAAGCGCAGCCGAAAATTATATTTATTTTAATATCACGTTTTCACTACCCTGTATGCTGTAGAAGATTATGTTAAGTTTTATTGTTTAATAGATAAATATTGATAATTTGACTGGAAGACAAATTGAGAATGTCATATTCAGATGCATATATTTTGAACAAAAAATGTAGATAAATATTTAGAACAAGCAGGATATATCTGCTTGTGTTTAAATTTATTCTTTTCTTCCTAAAACCTTTTACTAAAATGTATCTTACATAGTATCTACTTGCTTTAAGAAAAAAATTATTCAAACTATTATTAAATTGGGCCAAATTGTCTTTCAAGCTGGGCCGAATAGTCTTGGGCCAAATTGACTATAATCTGGCATTAATGATACAACTTTCCCATCCCCTAACCCTATTCTATCTCACAGGTTGAATTCACTGTTTCTGGTAAACTCATTAGGAAAAAGAAAGAATCCTTTTTCCTATCACTCTTAATAACATCAATATGCAACACAATGCAACATATTTGCTGTAAACAAAAAGTAGGATCATAAGATACATCACATAGACATTTATGTTTGAAATTAAACATTGGAGTTGGAAAATTACTTCTGTAATAAAATGTGAAATCACATTTTACATTTGAAGATCACATATTTTAGGATATGAAATCGTTTATTTCCTTTTCTTTATAACAACCTAAATTTGTTTTACCGGATGTTTAAACTGCTTTTTTTGAGAGTGGTGTGCTTGTTTTCACATCTTTCAGTTACAATGATTATTTTCTCCAGTCTTAAAATTTGTGTCTTTTTAGTTGGAGGTGCGTCCATTGTTAAGGTTCTAGGTGTTAAAATTATTGGTGGAAAAATACAAAAGTCTATACAACTGCAATGCATTTCTAACAGCTAACAAAGTAAAATGAAAACAATTACCTCTAAAAGCTAAGTGTGTAACCCAGTTATACCAACTTGAATAGATGACAGCTTTGTGATTGGGCTGTAATCACTTAACATGGGATGAAAAACAACAAACACCACAAGTCTTAAATACTGTCCCACCAAGGATTCCCTCTTGCTGGTTCAATAGACAATGACCATATTCACCCCACCCACCCCCCAAATATGAAGGAAGGCTGGCACCACATTAGCAATTAGTGACATGTACATTAGCTTGGTTTATGGACTGTAAAACCAATCTTTTTTAATATTCCTTTCAAGCTTGTTTTTGATCAGAACAATCATTGCTAATCAAATGGTCACTGTAACAATTACATATAGGTCAGTGGTGTTTTTGCAACATAGTTGGTCACATAAAATAGGGAGCATATGAAGCAGGGAACCAGACTAGGAAATAATTTTACATATCTTTAGTCTAGTTTATGACAAATTATAAAACACTAAAGCATTGTTAAAATATCCACATCAGTAGCCATCCTATTTTTTAAAATTCTTTTAAATTTAAAAATGGTATGTGCATTATTTATTTCAGAGATTAAGGCTGATGGAGTTAACCTCATTCTTGTGATGAGGTTGTTCATAGCAGTGTCGAAATTCATATTTTGACTAGACATTAATACATAAAATCCATCCACCTGTCATTTCTTACAACAATTGTAATGGATGGATGAAAACCAGCTCAAAATGGATGACATTTATAGCAAATGTCCCAAGGTGATTCCATGAGAATGGTGAAGAGATATCCAAAGGTGCTTCCATGAGAACTGGATAGAAGCGTCAGGTGCTTACACGCTGTAAAGAGTTAATGCGAAGAGAAAAAAAAAAATTGCTTCAGCATATGCTGTGTAAAACAGCTTCTTGTAACAATTGGTTTTGCTCATGTTGTATTTACTGATCACTATCCAAATCACCTACAACTTTTTCTGATTTGGCCATTTATTATCAAATTTCCTTATGACAACCTGCCCTCCACTGGTTTAATTTGCAGTTAAAGGGTATCTCTTGTGTATTAGATAAGACTGTTCAATTTTTATTGAACTGGAGCAGAGAAAACTCCTGTTTCTATGTTTAGTGGTACCCATTGTGTTGACTTCAACATTTCAATATTCTAAGTTTAAAACAACAATCCCCCCAAATGCATTCCTGACAAATTGATTGCAGTTACACATAATGGTTGCAAGGAGTCCAGTGAAACCCTATCCACCAGCTGATAACAGCTAATATTTATGATTATCTTTTGATGTATGACCCCCACCCCCTATTTTAATGGAAACTTGTTCTCGTTTGAAAGCACTTACCATACTTTTTAGCAACTAAGTGCAGGCTCTCGGGTATTGCCTGTGTTAGCTGGAACTCTGAGCATCACTACAGAGGTATTCTTTGGGATTAGTTGATCATTGTGCTTGTGCTCTGTGGGGAAAAAAAAAGAAATGCTATGTATCACTTCAAGATCTAAAACAAGAGTTCACATAAAGGAACTGACATGCCATCTGCTATAAGAGCTTTGATGGATCCAAAATCAGTTGAAAGTCAGTTTCACAAAATGAAGCTATCTAAGCACTTTTTCAATATTACATGGGCTACCAAGTGAAAGATATCCAGAAAATATGACCTGTCATTTACCTGCCAATCAACAGTGGAACAGACTAAGAATGACATAGACCCAAACATAAATATATGAGAAAGAATCAAAACCTGTCAAAAATCCACCACAAAAATTATGTAAATCAAATGAAACATACCAAGAAACAACATTGGTAAGAGGAATATCTTGCAGAAATAAATAAAGTATTCGGCATTTACATCCAATGGAAATGACAAATAAGAGACAACTGTTACTGGATTGATCACCTATACTAGTCATCAAGTCAATGGCAGACCCAGTCAATATAATCTAAGTATAAACAGCCTCATTGTGAAGAAAATAATGGACCATCAGTGTTCCATACATATTAAAGAGGAAGACAATAACTTGTGTGTGTGATATTATAAATAATTTCTACATGTATTTTATTGTCAGGCCTTTTTTTGTCAGGCATAGCAGTATTTAGTAGGACCTGGTAAAAGACGCCAAAGATTGTGTTAATACCTTGAGGTCATGATCAAACAAGAAATGCAAAATATTGTGGTACCTTCCTTCGATTGAGCATTGATGACTTGATGACTTGAAGAAGGACATCTTCACTCTTCAACTTCTCTAATATTAATTTCTTAAATCTTTTAAAAGTGCAGGTCATCAAATGTGATGGAATTGTGGTAGTCTGAAATGCATCACAGATACGACTATCAAAATACCACAAGTCCTGGATTTGTTTTATTATCCTGAAATTGACAAAGAACTTATAAGCATCGCTGATAACTGGAAAACTATAAATGAAGTTTAATGAAAATGCACATATTTATAATGGTACCTAACTGGGTGGAGCTTAAGGTGTCAGAAATAACACTAGCTGTGATTGGTCTATTTTTTAAGAGTTGTACTTTCTGTTAGGCTTAAAAATTTGAGCCTCTTAGCAACATGTGAGATTATGTTAATTCCTATCTATATCATAATTTGTATTTTTTTTAAAAAGTTGTACACAAGACGGAAAATTGTTGTGACTTGGTATGTATGTATGTATGTATGTATGTATGTATGTATGTATGTATGTATGTATGTATGTATGTATGTATGTATGTATGTATGTATGTATGTATGTATGTATGTATGTATGTATGTATGTATGTATGTATGTATGTATGTATGTATGTATGTATGTATGTATGTATGTATGTATGTATGTATGTATGTATGTATGTATGTATGATCATATATTTTTATTACATATTAATTTACCCAGAATGCAAGTTATCTTTGCATTTTTCCATCAATGTTTGAAATATGAATAGATAAGTCATACATAAATACATACATACATACCCCAAATGTAGTTATTAAGATACTTTTTTCAAATATGCATAATATTCTCAAATAATGTGTTATAATACAAATATAAATATTTTATGTTTGTCTTTTCCTATATTTCTATGAAGGTAAGCAAACCCTGATAATTTTTATTTTAAAAAATCTTCCTTAATCAACTGATTTTTATAATTATAACATGGAGATATATTTTAGATAATTTTACAAATGCCTAAGTAATTAATTTTTATGTAAAATGTCAAATAAAGATATTTAACTTTTTTTTACTGAGTATTAGTTTGTACAGGTAAAAGGATGTTTCTTCATTTATATCCTGTCTAAGTAGCATGGCATTTACTTGTAACATATTGCTATTAAACACTGCAAAATAGCTGGGAGTAAATCTTTTTTAATCCCATGTTTTCCTGCCAATTGTTTTCATAACCACACAATAGCTGTGAGTAGGTGTAGTTACTTCATTTCTTAATCATTTTCCTTCTAATTGTTTTCATTACAGAGCTTTTCTCAGACCACATTTTTGTCCTATAGTAGTAAACAACCCATAAAATATATGTAACTAATGTGGATGTATGAATGTATTTGTCAGTCTTAACTTGCCAATCAAATAGTAAGCCATATACTCTTGTATCAACTGATACTCTTGTAGTAACCATTCCATGATAACCCTTTTACTATATCTTTCTTGGTGGTGGTGAGTAGGCACCAGACAGGCCACCCACCTCTAATGAGTCAAAAACAAAATTAACTT